>PVKM010008251.1:0-39384 GCA_004027735.1 Carollia perspicillata
CACTGGTCCAGTGGGCTGGGGGGCGAGACTTAAAGAGGTATCTTGCTGGGGCTTGGGCCTGCTTGGGGCCTGTCCTCCTTTCTTCTCTCCAGTCTCTCCCTTTGCAAAGCCAATGTATCCACTGTGCCTGTCTCACCCCTGTACACTCTCAGCACATAGTGTGTCTGGTTTCACAGGATTGAGGCTGGAGAGGAGCTTTGTCTCGGGATTCATCAAACCTTTATTTAGTCTTGTGTATATCTAATCTCAGTAATGTTTGTTGGGGCTTTTCTGAAGCCTCATGCCGAAGTGAGTTAACACTTTTGGGGCTGTTGGGATGGAGTAAATGCAATTTACGTGTGACAAGGCCATGAATTTGGAGGCAGCCAGGAGCAGAATGCTATGGACTAAACTGGACTGAATTGTTTCCCTCCGAAATCCATACCTGAAAGCCCTAACCCAACAGGCTTATATCTGGATAGTGTCTTTGGAGGTAATTAAGTTGAAATGAAGCCATAAGGATGAGGCGCTAACCCTGCAGTGCCATGTCCTCCCTATCCTCTCTCTGCCATGTGAGAACACACTGAGAGGGTAGCCATGTGCGGGCCAGGAAGAGAGCCCAACCAAAGCCCAGCAACGCTGGCTATCCTGATCTCCTATTTCCACTCTCCACAGCCGAGAGGAGATCAAGTCCTGCTGTTTAGGTTACCCCAGTCAGTGGCATTTGGTTGTGACAGTCTGAACTAATGTACGAGCCTCATATCTGAAGGGTAATATATAAGGAGGGGGCACCCAGCACCTGAGGCTGATGCCAGAGCGAGGATCTGGCTTTGAAGGAGGTAGCTAAGAGTTCAGAGGTTATTTAAAGAGCACTGTGAAGCCAATGAAGCATTTTAAGCCGGAAAACAGACGTTCTATTTGTTTTTTAGAGGTCATGTAATAGAATAAAACTTTCCCCTTCATAGAGTTTTTAAATATTTTCTGAATTGCCACTACTTCATGCTTCACTCCCCAGAGGACAGAGCACTTGGGCCAGGTTGTTAAATCTCAAATGAGTTCTACAAAGAATCCAAGTGAAGTCCACAGACTGCGGAAAGGTGACAGAGGGGATCTGAAATCTGCCACAGCTTTTTAAATGATCTGATAATCAATAGACACACTGGGCACACACAGCCAGCATGCGTCCGTGCTGTAGCCACATGCTCACGCTCCTTCTAAACAGGGTCAAGAGTTTCACGAAATTTAGGCTAGCAGAACTTATGATCTCCTGAGTATATCCTTTCTCTATCATTCCCAACATATACTTTGAAGCTTAGAAGTTACTGCTGCTGCTGTGTGTGTGTGTGTGTCTATGTGTCCAGTGAGGAGAGAGGATGGCAAAAAATAACAGGTAAAAAGAAAGAGGATCTTTCCAAATACCATGCATTGGCTAAATATGTTGGTGATTTGCTAGGCAAAAGTTGTTCTCAGGTTTAAAAAGCTGATCAGCCTCGCAGGTAAAAGCCTGTCTCCCTATCTTCTTTGAGGAATAATGCATATTTGTTGTGGCTTTAAGAAGGAAAAAGTAAACCATAAAATTACCCAGCCAGCTGGTTTCAGAGGCTGATGCGGTCTTCGGTGCAGAGGGATGTGGATGATAAACCCCACTCAGAACCGCATTCCATTTTCTTTAGATGGGACGAGGGACCGCCTCCTCCACGGTGTGTGGGAACGGGCACCACACACGGAACCACAGCGGGCCTCTTCTTCTGCATAAATTGCTTTCTCTTATGGCTCATCCTGAGTCGGCGGCAGTTCACTTTGCTCCATATTCCAGTGATTACATTTAGAGTCACAGCGGCATTTCTTCCGTTTAGTTAACAACAGAGCGCCTGCGGCTTGAGTTCAGGTGCTGTAACAGCAGATTCACCAGGGCAAATAGAAGTTTCCATGTGCCACTTCTTCCAGGAGAGTCAGGGGACCACAGACCCAGGAAAAATCTGAGCAACACGCTCTCTTCCTTTGCTCCTAATTTCTACCAGTAATTATAAAACTATAAAACTATAGAACCTGAATGCTCTTTGTCAAAGAATATTCTTTTTTGCCGAACAGGCTTTTACCAGATTTCTCCCTTCAAAGCCATCAAGGAAAATTGGCTTCACCTTTTTTTTTCTTAATTTTAACATCCTAGATACAGAGGTAGGTAGGTTCACCAGCACTCATGTCCCAAAAAAAATGTGGTCTATCAGATAGTTCTCAAGATACCCTTAGAGCCTAGATTGGTGGTAATTTTTTAAAAAGTTTTTCATTTTATGTTAAATTGTCTTGCATATTTTGGAGATATATATATATATATATATATATATATATATATATACATACATACATATTTTTCAATTTAAATAGTCAACACTGCAAGCACATCACCGTATAATAACCTGAGGAAGAATCCATCCCCACGGCCCTGTGCGCTAATTCGCATAGTCTGAGTAATCGTGAGAATCTTCCCTAATAACAATGGAGAAAAATACACACTTTAGAAACATTACGCAAACAGTCTAGATTACATCGGATATTTTGGTTTTTCCTTAATGTTTTCTTTTTATTTCATTTTTTCCTTTTTTCCAAACATGAATGGATCATTATGCAGATAGATCTACAAAAATATAAGCTGCCTGTTTGGAAGGAAAATATTGTTATGAAATAGCTCATTGGTTCTCTTTTCACTCCCTTGGAAGATTCCTTCAGATAGGAATGCTTTTTGAGCTATGTCTTTACCCGTATCTACTTTTTCAGTAGCACTCATTCTACTCCTATGCCTGGAGTTTATTGACGAGGCAGCTGCCTGAAAAATGAAAAACTTCACCACATGGGAAAGTCAGGAGAGAAAAAAATGTATAAATCTTTAGCTCTGTCACCAAAAGCCTTAAAGAATGTTAACATCTCAAGTATCCAGGTTACATAACTCCATTGTGTTTCTGATAGAAAAAAAGATTGCGATGATTAATCTCACATATCAATCATATTTGAATTCTGCCCTTCAAGCCCACTAAATCATTGCGATCCTTGGAAGCCTTGAGATTACAAGGAGCAAAATCATTGTTATTATTATCTTCTTTTTATTCTCTGCCATGTTTTGAGCCCTGGATATGTGCCAAGTTAGGACCTTACACGTGTGGTCTCTGCAGTACCTGCAATAGTCATGAGGAGGACACTCTGGTGTAATTGTTATTATTTCTATTTTGCTTTGGAAGATGCTGCAGAGGTCTGGCCCTCCAAGTTCTCGAGCTGTCAAGAATTGATAATGAAATGTTGTAGGCTGGTCATACTCATATAGTCTAGAAAATTTGTTTTCAAATGTTTAAAATATTTAAAATTGAATATTAACACATTTAATATGCTGAGTTTTGTCAAACACGTTTTCCTCCTCCATGGAAACACATCATGTGGTTTTTACCCTTATTCTGTTAACATGTTGTATCACGATACTCCATTTTCCTACGCGGAACCATCCTTAGTCATGGATAAGATGCACCTTATATGCTTGGTCTCTTGAGATGTCAAGAACTAGCTGAAAGGCACCGGATTGGAGAGCATCAGAAGCGGGGATGGAATATGTCTGTTGGGCAAAGTCAATGCCATTTGAGGAATAAGTATTTTACTTTACAAATTCTTGGAAGTCCAATAAGATGACATAGGTAACTGTATTTCTGGGTTTTGTTTTACATTCTTCACCGATCTCCTTATTTATTAGGTTCATGTGCTGCTCTTGGGCTTACGTTTCTCATTTTAAAAGCCTCCAATGGACGAACTAGACCTGTTTATGACTAACTTGCATAAAGTTAAAGCTTTATTTTGAAAGAAAAGTCAAATTATCAGTTCAGTTAGCAACTAGGAAAAGGAGATTTTCTGGCATTTAATTACAAGTTATCGGAGTAAGTAGAGAGGAACTTTGAAATGTGGCTAGCAGTGGCGTTGATGCTATAACCCTAAGAACCAGGTAATACAGAGCAGTTCCTGCACTTCTGCACTCGCTCTCTGGCTTGAACTTGAAGAGAAGACCATTTGAATTAGAAGTACAGCGAGAAAATAAAGAACACTGGATGAATGAACAAAAACCTCATCTAAACATAACACAATGGTAGGCTGTACTTTAGCTGTTGAAGAGGATAAAATTAGCTACATTGCCCTTTACAGCTTTTATAATATACTTAAATCCCGTGAATATGCAAGACCCTGAGCCTTTGTTTCATGTCCTTTGAGATTAGTGAGTCAACTTTTTCTAAAGCAATGCCTCAAAGACTGGTGTCTGGTACATTTTCAAAATTGCATAGCACTATATACTAAGGAATCTGTTCACACAGACACTTGAATTCCAAAATCAAGTTTAGAACTGCAATTGCCTCTTCACTATGATCGACCTGGTCATTTGAAGACTCAGTCCAAAATCCAGGGAAAAAAGTCTAATTTAACTATTAAAATGCTCTCTGTAACTATGCCCCAAAAACTAAATAAAAATTACATCTTCAATTTAATTGAATGTGCTGACCACATTATGCTGATTTACATGCAAAATTTAACTATTTGAGGCATTTCTCAGTCCCTATCATGGAGACTATATTTCGAAAGTGGCCATTCGGGGGTTTCTTCCAAACTAATCACAGCACAAGTATACTTAAGCTGATACATGACTGGTTTCTCACAATCGAGACCTGGAATATTTTGGTTCAATGTAACACTATGATATAATATGTCATAGTTCAGTCATTAGGCTGGTGGGATTATGAACTCAGTGTTTAATACAATGCCAAGTTAACTTTTATAAATTTAAGTACTGTACTCTTAGATATCTTCCCATCAATATCTTGTCCCCATTTTACTACTACCATACATTTGCAGATGGTAAAAAAGCATAAAATACTCGATCTTCTTTCCTTTAAAGATAAAATCCAAATTTGTGTGTGCATTTCCCCAGTCTGTGACAATTGAATACTATTATTTCCTTAGAAAAAAGAACAATGAGAAATATTAAGGGCCCCGCTGCCATGTGCTTCTGTATGCTTAGCATGTGAAATACCACGAAAGGCCATAAATTATTGTTATCATATCTAATGATACGGCCAAGCTTAATTACTGCCATTGATGGGAGCACATAATGCCAGATCATTTTCTCTTTGTCTCTGTTCCCTTTCCATTTGAAGTCTAAGCCACACCGTCCTTTACCCTTCGGCCTCAATCTTTTATTTTTGGCTGCAGAAACTGAAGACCTGTTCCGCAATCTAGAGCTGTTCAAAATATTGTAAGCCCATTTCAAGGCTTTTTAAAATGGCTAATAGGATGGGAGAAACCTTTTGTTCAAATCATTTAAATGCAAAATTAAAAATCGAGTGTACTATTGATTCTCTTGGAATGCCATTTCTAAATGCAAAGTACTTTATCAAATACCTAATGCCTTTTATCATAGATAAATCTTTTAATCATATATCGATTAGTTGAAATCCTACTGGTCCTTTGTATGTGTAAAATCGCATATCTATTTTCATATTGTTATAACTTTTTCTTCTAAAAATTATACAATATGACTCTAGATGAGCCAGTTCACTGTGATTCCCAAAGGCAAATTAACTGTACAAAAACATAAACCTCACAAGAACAACACTCCCTAACATCTGAATATTCCACTGTCCCCTAATTTATATAAGAATGCATGCGGCCTTCAAAGGTAAAAAATGCTGGCAGGTTGCCAATATTAACTTTTAACTTTTCTTATTGTAATATTTCACAAGTGAATACATACAAAAAGCCAGCAATATATTTCCAGGGTTTAAAGTGGATAGACCAAACTATGAATCAAATACAAACACAATAATGCACCTAATCAAATTTAATAGTACTAATGTAAAATTTGGACATTGTTTTCCTGAAACTAAATAACGACCTTTTATATACTAATCCGATATCATGATGAACCAATCAGAGAATATATACCAAAAATGTACACCATAGAACTCTTTGAAAAATTGTAAGTATCTTAACAAGTTTTCACTGAGAGCGCACTCTCACGCACACTGCTAACAAACCTTTGCCCAGCGGCAGCCAACGCCGAGGCACGGGCCTTCCGAGTCAGCCCAGCTCTGTCCTCTCTAGTCCTTCTTTCCCTGCTTCCCACTCCTCAGAATAACATGAACTTTCATTTGCAAAACCTTCCTTGGAGCTCTTTGGACTTCCTCAGGCTTAAATGCATTCCTCTGAGATCAAACTTGCCTTTCTTCTTTCCTGCTCAGCCTGTTATGATCACTCTGTTACACTATGCTGTTGAGGGGAGGTGGCATTAAATCAAAGCCTACATTGACTGAATAACTTGAAAATCAAGCTACAGTGTATGAAAATGCCTGCCCACTGTAAATTATGGCAAAAAATAAGGTTTTCAAATAACTTGCAAAAAATAATGCCACATGAATACAATAATAGCTGTAGAATATTAGCTTTTTATTTTTAGGACATGTCCATATAGCAGCAGCCAATATGTCCTTGATATATGTAAGAAAAATGTGGTCCCTTCCACTCACCACCAGGCCCCAGTTCGATCACAGACATGAAAGCCAACAGTGGGACTGAACTCATAGGGTAGTGCTTGGTTACAAGTGGCCATCTACACACCAAAGCATCTTTATATAAATGTTTTCATTATCAAAGAAATGAGGCCCCAAATACAAAATTACTTCAGCCAGAATATTCCTCCTATGGTGGAAGTCTTCATAATACAAATTGGCCCTAACAAAAGAGATTAATTCTGAAATGGAATGTGTTTTGACAGAGGCTGCTCTTAGGCATTACTCGATCATTGAGAAGGTCCGGGAACCCAGTGGGAGAAGAGTCCAGCCTAGTCACACTCAGCCAGTTCCAAAGGCTGAGTGATTGAATTGTAAATTCGTATTTTTTTGACTACTTTTGGTGAGTGAACTGTGCTGTAAAAGTACCATTAATGCATATATGTAATGGTGTGTTTATGCTCGTGCTAGTGGCAATTGTAAAAGCCCATTACATTTTTGAAATTTCTTAATTGTAAAACATAGTTTTCCATCTTTTCCATTGGGAAGTGTGCAGAGCAGGAGCAGTGGTGACATTCACACTGTTGTGCGACCAATTGCTGGACCTCGTTCTGTGCTGCCAAAATGAAACTCTACAACTACCAAACAACCCCCACGCCCCCTCCCACACCACAGAAACCGCCACTCTGCTCTAGGTCTTCATATGCATTTGATTGCCCTCAGTTCCTCACCTAAGTGAAATCATGGAGTATTTGTTCTTTTGTGACTAGCCTACTTTACTTAGCAAAACATCCTCAACTTCCATCCGCATGGTAGCATGTGTCAGAATTCCATCCTTTTTCAGGCCGAAGAACCCTTAATTGTATTTATATGCCGCATTTGGTTTTTCATTCATCTGACGGTGAGCACTGGGATGGCTTCTACCTTTTGGCTATTGTGAATAACGTTGCTGTGAACACAGGTACACAAACCTCCCTGCGAGTCCCTGCTTCCATTCTTTGTGGACACGCCCAGAAATGCTGGATCACTTGGGACTTTCGTTTTTAATTTTGAGGAATTCCCACACCGTCTTCCATAGCAGCACCCCCATTTCTCATTCCTACCCAATGGTGCATAAGGGTTCTGACCTCTCCATATCCTCATACGTCTCACTTCAGGAAGCCTGTTCCTACAAACAAATTCTTGGAGATCTTTTTTAACTTTTGTTTGACCTATTTTACCATACAGATGTGTGTACATAAGTATATCCACACAAACACACATATATATACTAAGTCAAACAATAAGGAATTGCCATTTTTACAGGTTAAAGATAGTTGAATACTGGCAATTTTGTATGGCTAAACCCCACAAAATATCAAACTAACATCAAAATTAACGAAAACGGTGTAACTTTGCAGCAATTCGGGTCTAGAAAAAAAATTTTCAGGTAATCCTATTCCTTTCCCTGAACAGATGGTAACAGAAATTTCCAGTCTTACCTCTTTAATTCATATGTCATAATATTAAAGGAGTTTCTAATGATTATCTTTTTCAAAATTAAAAGTTTATAAAATTGTAAAAAAAATTAAGCTTCAGTTTTGTTTTGCTTTGTTTTCTTGAACTCCTCTCATCGCCCTGTCTTCCACCAAACCTTACCCACTCACCGCTGTGGTCACACCCGAAGCAACCATCCCCCCACCCCTGCCCCGCCTTTCAAACTCATTCCTTGTAGCGCCCTGACTCCTGCAATCTTTCCACCTGGCTGGGGTTGCCAATGCATGCCTCTTTTGTCTCACCCACTGTCATGCCTACTCATCTGCTTCCTCCACTTAAATTCCAGGGGCATTCATTATATCCATTTCCTTGAATTCTCACAAAACTCACTCAGTAATTTCTCCCTCATTTTCCTTTGGCTAAACCACAATCCAGGATACATCCAGTTTTTGGCCTGCTTCATGCCTGCACCCAGGCAAGAGACTATAGTGAGTGGCTCCATTTTTAAAATCATGAGCACAAACCTCAAGTGGACACTTAATGCTGCTTGTCATCCATATTGTATTTCCCCGGATCACACACTCACCACTATCACATGCTAATATCTCACATTGATCCTGTTTCCTCAAACTTCAAACACCTTACCACTCTCATTCTCTGTAAATGACCTTGCTTCCAATTCACTAGAAAAGAAATTTAAAGCAATCAGCAAGGAGCTTCCGCTACCAAGCATGCAGAAATCCATCATCTACCACTATTTAACCCCCCTTTCGGCCAGTCCCCATTAGTGAGCTTTATTCTTTTCAAAAGCCAGTCTCCCCACATGCATGTTTGATCACACGCTTTCCAAAAACAGGGTCCCAGCCTTTCCCCCTCTATGTCCTGCCTCATTAACTTTTCTGTCTTTCCAAGATCAAAGCTACTGGTATAAAAACATATTATTTTTCCCATATTGATACAAAACAAAGAAAACATTTTCATTTGACCTCACTTTCTGTGCCAACGTCTGCCCCTTTTCTCTCCTTTCTTTACCTCACAACTCCGTGAGAGTAGATTGTACTCACTCTCCAAGGTCCCTCACCTCCAACTTCCCCTTACACCACCAGCTCCCAGTAGGTTTTACCCCCATTGGTCACCAAGGCACCCTCCTGACAGTGCCCATGGCATCCACATGCTGCATCCCCCTCTGCCCTCAGTTCTTTATCCTCACGTTATCTGTCCTGTCATCAACATTTGACGTGGTCTATCTCACCTTTCTTCCCGATGCAAATCCTTCCCACGACCTCCAGGAGACCACAGCCTCTGAGTTTTTCTCGTCTCATTTTTTCTCATTTCTTTCTCTGCTCACTGCAGGATGATCTCATCCACCTTATCATTTGAAATAGCATCTATAAGCAGACGAATCTCAGATTCATCTTTGGCTTACAGGTCTCTCCTGAATTCTAGATTCACGTATCTAACTTCCCACGTGACATTTCCCCTTGGATGTCTAACAGATATCTCAGATTTTACTTACTCAAGACTAAACTTCGGGGAATCTTCCCAAAGTTTGCTTTGGACAATTCTTTCCACCTTGGTCTTCCCCACAAAAGTAAACTATACACTTCCAGTTGCTCAGGCCAAACACCTTGGAATGATCCTTGACTCCTGTATTTCTTTCATATATCTAGTTTAGACTACTAATTGTTCACTGATAATTTTTACTGGAAAAAAAACTAGTTTTCCATCAAAACAAAAATGAAATAGCATGTCCCTAATATGTAGTCAAATTTTTAATATTTCAGGATAATGCTCTGTGTGTTTTAATGAACCAAGGATAGAAGCACTCCATGATTTTGGCTCCAGGGAAAATGATACACTTGCTTCCCAAGATGTATGAAAGATCCCGAACTTCCAAATCAACTACTTTTAATAAGGAAGTGAGCTGCAACATACTTAAACTTAATGTACAAAGATGTTCTTCACAGTGTTACTAATTCATACTCATTTTAGAAAAATTTGAAAACAAGGAATACAAAGAATTAAAGATTAAAAGCTGTGGGCAGTCAGTTATTTGTTTTCTAATGAACAAACTACTTCATATATTTTATTTAACATATCATCGGCATTTTTCTGTGTCATTAGATATTTTTTAAAAACATGATTTAAGTAATTATATTGTATATATTTGGAATGAGGATGGGCCACATCAAAAAACAATAATGATAACAACAGCTCAAACAAAATTTAAATCTCTCTCTCCCACATATGCAGGAATTCTAGATGTTGACAGTTTGCAGCCCGTAGAGCAATTCCATAAAACTGACCAACACCCCAAGCCCCTGCAAGTCCACTTCTTGGCCATTTCTGAGATGTGGCCATCAGTCACCATGGCTCCTGGAACTTAATCATCACAATTACGTGCCAGAGAGTGAGTTGATCAAAGTGCAGAAAAGAGACAAAACCCCTGCTTTTCAAAAAAACCTTTCCAGCCCTGGCTAGTGGGACTTAGTGGATTGGGTGCTGGCCTGTGAACCACAGGGTCTCCAGTTCAATTCCCAGTCAGGGCACATGCCTGGGTTGCGGGCCAGGTGCCCAGTAGTAGGCACTCGAGAGGCAACCACACGTTGATGTTTCTCTCCCTCTCTTTCTCCCTCCCGTCACCTATCTAAAAAATAAATAAATAAAATCTTTAAAAAACACTTTCCAGAAGCACCGTATAGCATTTTATTTATACCTTATTGGCAATTTTTTTCTGTGAGCTCTAATATTTCAGCCACTAAGCCAGGACTAGTCTCTTTTAATATTATTTTTCTTATATTACCAACAAGGGACAAAATGTTAGCAGTTTTTCATTTGAGTTTTTCCCTGGTGGAAGTATGTCCTTTAATAGAATATGCAAGGGAGATGAGACGTTTTGTGCTTAGGCATCGCCAGCTTTAAGGGGCTCTGGGAAGTACGGTGTTTTGAGCTGTGTACTTCTGTCCACTTAGTACCTGAGATCCTGTTCAAAGCAGAAAGGTAAGAATAGATGTCAAGAAGGAGCTGACAGTCTGTGCCGCCAAAAGTTTCATGTGTGAGGATTAATTTACTTAGTATAAGTTATTTATTTTGAACACGTTGCTTTCTTTTAACACTTTGTTTTTATAATGAAAATATTATAATTTTAATTGTAATAAATTAAATGTTAAAAACGTGTTTCATATCTAAACCACATGGTAACTTTAATTTTGAAATCTTCAAAATTCATATAGGTATTTAATTCATAGGGAGTTGTATTTACTTTTATTTAATTTTAGGAAAAATGTATCTAAAATGATGGAACCAAATACGAATTCTATACCTGGCACCATTGTAAGATATTTTAATTCTCTGAAGAACTGTGAAACAAACACTAAATATAGAAGTAATCTGCCCATAAATAATTATATATGATATATATACATATATACATGTATACACACATACATATATTAGTTTTGTTCACAATTTCTTTAAAAACATTTTGTTAAAGAAATCTCAACTGTTTTCCCCATTTAGGAAGGCTAAATGATATCCTACAAGTGAGGTTTCTAATCACATCCAGGGTTCAGAGCAATTCCTCACTCCGATGCACGTGCACAGTATCCTAAGGAAACCAACATTTGCACTAGTGTAAGAGATCTCCGGAAGTCTACATGTTAATGTATTTGAAGATAGAGAAAGGCAAATACTAACGGAAACATCAGAGTAAAATAATCTGTCAAGTAAAAATTAAAAACCAGCTTCTCTGGGTTTTTGAGCAGAAAGAAGATAAGCACAAGCCCCCCCACCTCCTTTGCATATTAAAGAGCATACATACTTCCATGAGGGAAAAGCTCAAATCAAAAACTGGTCATATTTTTTAGCATTGTTGATAATATAAGAAAAATAATTAATATGAAAAGAAAGACTGCAGTTCCGGTTTAGTAGCTAAAATATTAGAGCTCATAGAAAAAAATTTCATTATTTAAACTTTGTTTACCTGCTTAAATTTAACTGGTCTTTTTCCCCATTTAATACCTGGTGTCACTGACTGTCATGAACACAAACTGTTTCCGTGATGCCCTGCTTTTTCGGAGCAGGGTTTGATGTTTAAGGATATATGACATGAGTCTCTACCCTTGATTCTGACCCAGTTTAAAGAAATACTTAGTTCTCATTAAGGTCTTTTCATGGGTGAAATAGTAAATGATATTACTTACTTTTGCATCCCTTCTCCAAAGAGCTGTGATTCATACATACATGAATTTCTGATGATACACTTGAAGTCAGCACATCACTATTTCTTTAGTGGTGGCCACTTGGGAGAGTTCTCATTACAGAATGACAGCCATGGGCCATTTTCCCTGTTAAACTCAGATGAAAACTAAGCTACTTTGATCCAATCCTTTTGAAAAGATAAGACCGGTGTTATGGTTAAAACCTCAGCTGACAGATTCCAAATAGGAGCACAGTCTGAAGCTCTGGGGTTTAACAGAAAGAACAAAGAGCTTCTGAATCTGCTCACAGTGGAGCAGCTCGTTGAGTGGAACAAACCGCATGGAATCTACACTTCTCTTATAAAATCAGGCGTTCTCTACTTTTACCGAACGGTCTTAATTGCTCGAGCTGGGCTCATTACCTGGCAGGTATCACTGGAAACATTAATGGCACAATAAAAATCACCTGCTCCTCCAAGCGCCCCTTGTGAACTATCTCACAACACGGCGTCCAGTTGCTGACCTGCAATAAAATCTGTGGGTGATGGCCGAAGGGGAGAGACAGCAGGACCCAGCCGCCATTCGTCGTTGTGCCCAATGTCATGTGGCTTGGATTTTTAACGAAGTCTCGGGATCCTCCACTGTCTCAATGGGCCGTGTACTTTGCAGGTTCCTGGAGGAGCTATAACCCCTCTAGGAAAAGTCTCACTCTTCTTTTCCAGCCAGGGCTCTACCCTGAGTCCCTGATAATCTCTGACCCCAGAAGTGCATTAATCGTGAAGTTAATAAAGCTTAAGCTTTAGGGTCTCTCATCTAATTGTTATTCATAATTTTATATTCTTTTTAATAGTGCACACCCCTCATTGTGTAATCTTAAAGCCACACAAATCCTGGATTTGCCTAGGAGATTCATGTGTAGGAAAATGAATCCAAACTGAAGGTTTGGCTCCTTGGAGTTAAATCTAGGTTGGACGGAGCCACAAGAGTCTGATTGAAATCCACACAGCATTAGGTCTCTGCCCAAAAGGCACCATTGGAAGAAGTATTCCCAACGACCTCATTTAAAGGATTTTCCTTGCTCACACCTGCTGCCCCTTAGCTACTTGTTTTTGCAAACTTTATCACGAGTAACTAACTGGCATTACACAGTACATTTACATATTTTCTTCCTCCCAGTTGGAAGGTAAACTCCAAATGGGAAAGGACAAACTTTGTATCTTTTTACCACTGAATTTCCAGCATCTAGAATAGTGGCCACTACTTAGGCTAAGGTGATCATATAACATATTGTCCAAATAGGGATGCTTCTGAGAATAGAGGAGATCATTATTACCAATAAAATTTATACTAAGATATCAACTGTAAACTGTGTTGGCTTCAGGAAACTGGGAGCAAAGTTACCCCATTCTAAGGCTACATTGAGTTTATTGCCCCTAAGGAAGAAGAATTAAGAATTACTTAATATCAGAGAGACCTCCCCTTACTTTCCTTTCCCATTGGTCTGGCATAAAGCTCCTTGAACTTTGAAGACAGGGAAAATACCTTTAATTGGGGAAGTCTCTTCAGTCCCTTCTATTCTTCCAGTAACTCAGCATTCTCAGTGAGAGCTATTTACAGTCACCACCACCCCAATCCCACCCCATTCCCACCCAGGGGACACCTGGCAATATCTTGAGATATTTTTGGTTGTCACAACCAGGCAGGTGTTACAAGAATCTAACAGGTAAAGGCCAAGGATACCACTAAATAGCCTACAATGGAAAAGACAAGCCCAACCCACTGAAGAACCCTGTGGTCTAAAAGGTCAGTAGTGCTGAGGTCGGACAACCAGGAAGAAACCCAAGAACAAAATGCCCAAGAAAATAATTATTCCCACTCAGTTCCATTTTTAATTCCATTATTCTTCCCAATAAATATCCCATGCCTCAATATTCTCACATAGTTTAGTATTCTTGAGGGCTCTTCCGTGACCTTGAGCCAGAGCAGAGTGGTTCCTTCCTTAACAATGATTGTTCAGAGAGTGGACGAGGGCAGTCAGTAAACAGTGGTTTGCAAAGATGGAGAAAGGTTGGGAATTTGCCAGATAGGTTGGTTTCCTTGAGAAACCTAGAGCATAGTGAGTTAAATGTGACTGACACATACTATCCTATTATTTATGTGAGGATGGAAATACAGCAATTTTAGCCAGTAAAGATTTTACCACACACAGTCTCATTTGACCCTCAAAGAAACATTCGGACCCTCAAAGAAACATTCGGCATCCTGTATTACCTAGTAATACAGGAAGAAACTGAGCCCCCCTGCCCCCACCAAAAAAATGTGATTTGCCCAAAATTAGTTATTTAGAAAGAGCCAAATCCATTCATGACTCGAAGAAGTACAGGAAAGAAGGGTCCAGTGGGGCCTGATGAAACACTAAACTTTCATCTCATATCCAGTTTGTGTGACATATTTCCTGTTGTGTCACTTAATCCTCACAATTGTCATAGGAGGTCTCACTATCCCCATTGTGTGATGAGTGAACACAGTCTGCGGCTTGCTTATTCTAGCCAAAGCTTAACCCATATCTCACACATCATATCTAAGCCTTCTTCCAAAAAACTACTGTGCTTCTCTTTCTACATGAACTGCTTTTGCTTATTTTTGTCGATCGATTCACTCATTCAATCCAACACACTCACATTAAGCATCTCCACAACATGCAAGGCACCACCCTAGGCCCAGAGAAAACAACCTGGAACAGAACAGTGTCTGCCTTCAGGAAATTTAATTGCGCTTAAAGACAAAACAAAAAACTTGCTCAGATATTCATTTCCTTCTCCCTGGGAACTGAGCCATTACCCAGCCATTCACCCTGAGAGCACCAGCTGGCACATGGTGCTGAGAGGTGCTGGGAAATGACTGTGTGACTCTTTCCAATTCGTTTTGCTATGTTATGTTGTTTTGGAAATGTTATGATGTTAAAAGAGCAAGGTAAACCCTTTTAGAATTTTTCTGTGACACTCAGAGGGGCTTAGGAAACTCAGTTACTGACAGTGCCTCGGCTTTTTTTATGCAAAGCAAATTTTCAGGAAGCTCGGAGCTGAAAAAATAAGAGGAATGAGTCTATTGGGTTAAATAAGTGTGAATAATCAGGGCAACTCAGAGAGAAGTCAGGGCAGGGGACATGGAGAAAAGGAGTCAAGTTTTCAGCTGAAAGTGGAACCACATTATTATATCATATAATTGGCTGTCCTTAGAGGTCAACGTCCAATCTGAAGGACACATATTATGAAGAAGCTTTCCATTGTGGGCCTTGTCTGAGCCGACTGGAAGGGAACAGAAAAGGTCTTCGAATTTGAACCCTAAGTCAGACTTCGAATTAGAATTCTTATTACATTCATCTATGTGCCTATTATGTGTCTGTTCTGGGATATAAGGAAAGAAGTATATAATGTGTCGAGTGATGACAAGTGCTATGAAGTTAAGGTGGGTAGAACAGACAGTTATGGGAGATTCTATTTTTTGATGAGATATTAATGGAAAGACCCAGCTAAAGCAGCATTTGAACAGAGATTTAAAGGAAAGAGTGAGCCATGTTAAAACATCTGGAGAGAGTGTCCATGGTAAAAGAACGGACCCTGCAGAGCATGCCTGGGATTGAAGGAAGCAGTCGATGTGGCTGGAGGACCTTTTGCCAAGAAAATAAATGGCCTGAGATATAGTAAAAAAGGGGGAGTAGGGAGAGATCACACAAGGAGAGATCGCACAAGGAGAGATCTCCTGGAAGGCCGTGGTGTAGACAAAATTAAGTAAGAAGAGACTGGAGGACTTGAAAACAGAGAAAATCTGATTTGGCAAACTTTTATTAAAAATCTACTCTGGCCTGCCATGCAGAAACAAGCTTTGTGGGACCTGGGTAGATTCAGGGAACCAGTTACCCTACATGGCCATGGTGGAGGTGGTGACGAGTGGCTGAGTTCTCAACATATTTCAAATCAAAGCATTTAGGATTGGGACAGATGGAGTGTGGGTTGCCAGAGTAAGTGAGCAGTCAGGAATTGAGTTCAAGATACTGGGGTTAAGCGACAGGCAGAATGGACGGCATTTGCTGAGAGGAGAAAGGTTTCCAGGGAGCACACTGCGGAGGAAGTGCCGAAGTCCAGTTCTGAAGTGTGATCGTTCAGACGTCTGATGAGCGTGTCAGTGCAGATGTCAGGCTGAGAAATGAATGGGTGAGTCTGGCATTCAGGACGGAGATCAGGGCTATACACAGGAAACTGCGACTCACCCAGGGAACCGAGGCTTTGTGAAGCCCTGAGATGAGATAAGAACACACAGATAGGGAAGAGCTGAGGGTCCCCCAATATTTGACGTTTGGGATGAGGAGGTCTTTCCAGTGAATGAGAGAAGAGAGGTGAGGCATCGGGAGAACTAAGGAAGAGGTCGAAGAAGGAAGGAGGAACGGTGCCAGTGCCTCTCAGTCTGATGCATGGCCAGTGGGTCTGGAGCAGCAGGTTGAGACGTGGGCCAGAGCAGGTCCTGAAGAGGGGTGGTGACGAAAGCCACGCTGAAATGGGTTGATGGAACAAACAGAAGTGAAGAAAAGTGTAGATAGCAATTTTGAGGAGTTTCTCCACACACACACACAAAAAAAAAAAAAAGCAGTGGAAATGAGACAGGGTGAGGGACGAACTAGGAGTCAAGGGGTTTTTATTTTCTTTCTTTAATGAGAATATTACAGATAAATATATTGAGTCCTAAACCGAAAATCAAAATTTCTCAAACTGACTCCGATAACTTTCCCGCATAAACCTGCCCATCAATGTGGGCAGCACCTGTGGGTGATCACTGGGAGTTTGGAAACCTGGCCGTGACCTTGATGTGTACTTCTCTTTCAGTATTCAATCACTCATTCATTCATTTTACTCCTTCAGGAACACGTTTTCTCAAGGGCTTACCATAGGGCCGAATGCACTAGACACTGAGGATAAAGAGTGAAGAGATACAGACAGGGTCCCTGTGCTCACCCAGTCCGGCCCCTAGCATGGACAACTGACCCAGAACCAGAACAAAGCTGGTTAAAGAAGAGCACAGGGCCTGACGTGGAGCCATCCTTGCCAGGAGGTGGGGGTGGGGCTGCCGCCAGGCGAGGGCCCCTTGGAAAGCCCTGAAGAATGGAGGAGTTGGACCTAGCCAGGTAAAGGCGAGAGTGCAGTGAGGTCCTTCTCACCTGCACAGGGAAGAGCTTGTGTTCCAAGTTAGAGAAAGCTTCTCATGTTGGAGGAACCAAAGGAAGTCCCAGGCAACACCAATAAAAAGAGCGAAGTGCCAGAGCAAGAGGTGGGGTGAGGAGGAGTCAGGGGGATGATCCTGAAAAGCTTTATTAGCCGCATTAAAATTTAAAGACTTCGGCAGAGAGAGATGGAAATGTATTTCGGTTTTAATATAGGCCTCTGGCAAACTCCCACCTCAATGCCTTCATGGGATGTTTTTCTCTCTGCCTGAAACAGTCTTTCCCCAATTTTCACATAACTGATTTATTACCATTCTTGAGGTCTCACGTCAAATATCAGTTTCCTGAACGCCAGGTTTAATGCTTGACCCTCCAAACTTTTATTTACAGCCAACCTTTTAAAAGATCTATCACAATTTGTTATCTATGACTTATTGTCATATTTGTTGTCTAGTTCTCGTGCTCAACCACCAGCTCTAAGATGTCGGGTCTGCACGTTTTATTTACTGCCATATCCTGAGGATTAGGCACATAGTAGGCACTCAATAAATAATTTCAGGTGTATTGTGAACTTTTTGGGTGTAGTCACAGAAGAAGAGAAAAAATCAAAGATATTGCCAAACTTCCCAGTTCAGTTTAAGCAACAGAAAAGTTAGAATACATTGATGAAGAAGCATTAAGAGAAAAATGAGGTTAATTTTTAATATATTGTATTTGAAGGTGGTAGAAGGAAAATGAGGGAGAACTTGACTAAGCCTTCAGAGTCTTTGGCATATAAGTAAAAATAGTAAACCATGAACATA
This sequence comes from Carollia perspicillata, assembly GCA_004027735.1. Taxonomy (NCBI): domain Eukaryota; kingdom Metazoa; phylum Chordata; class Mammalia; order Chiroptera; family Phyllostomidae; genus Carollia; species Carollia perspicillata. The sequence continues at coordinate 18,203 of PVKM010008251.1, forward strand.
GATAAGCATTACCTGTGGGAAGAGCAGAGAATGAGACAGGGGAGACCTAGACCAAGTCAATACCTGAGAGGAAGAGCTGACAATGGTGTCTGACAAACAGTGGTAATCAGTAGAAAGACCAAACTAGGAAAACGTGGTGTTGGAGAAAGAGGATGTTTCCAATAGCAGTAAATGTTCTACAATGACAAATGCTATGAAACCATCAAAACATAGTAAAGATGAAAGTGTCTTTGGTGAGCAGTGTGACAGCGGTAACCATGGTGACAGCAGTGCGGACAGAGGCAGAACGCTGCCAGCTGAGGAATGAGTGAGTGGCAAGTGTAACTGGTTCCTGTCGAGTGACAGTCGTCAGAGTTGTGTGAGGACCCGGACGTCCACTGGTTGGTGGAGTGGTGGGTTGGTTACTTCTTTGGTCAGATTAGCAGTAGTGAGAACAGATGTAAATTCCAGGGGGAAGGAACTAAGAAAGAGGGGCCCAGTGAAGCATCAGAACACTCAGGGCTGCAAGGCCCCCGCCGCAAAGGTGGGTGTGGACGTGACGGGACAGGCACCCACATTGGCCTTACTTACGTAGAAAGGAAGGTCCCTGCACCAGAGTGAGAAAAGAGCAGTGAGGAAAACGTCAGTCATCGTGCAGATAGTTCCACGGATTTAAGAGCAGAAACTAACAGGGCTACTATCTGATGGCTTCTCGTTTATCTGTGAAGTAAGTCCATGTAAGTATCTGCCGATCTCTTCCCTCTTAGCCTGAACGGGTGTACAAGTCTCCGAAGCCACTGTGTTCCCAGTCTCGTCCCCGTAGGCTCCATCCTCCCTAGTGACACTGAACTGTCTGTGAAGTGGTGGCATTCCTCTCCCCCGTGCCCCAACTCTGCCTGATGTGTCTCTCTAAAGCGTCCCGACCTTTCCACACTACATTGCTAACTACCCTTGTCTGAGGGACATTAGCTTATTAATTGTGCCCTTTTGGTGCCTAGTCAAGTACTTGACAAATTGTTGCTCAATAGCGATTTCTTAAACATATTAACTAACATTGAGGAAATACCACAGATGTGTTTTGTGAACTCTTTCACTTGATTAATGGGTTGAAGCCTACATTCTTATGTTTCTTTAAATCTTGTTCCAAATTATATTCATATTTGTCTTTATCATCTAGGAACTGCTTGTGAACATTAAGCAGTTATATTTTAATAAATTAAAAAAGTATTTGTTAATATCTATTTATGCAATAAATTATCTAGGTCACCAAGCCTGCTAAAAAGATTTAAGATCATCCCCCATTACCCAGTGATAACACCGACATCTAGTGGTTATTAATCTGACTTTTGGTTTTCTGTCTCATTTCCTCTAAGGGCAAAGCTATTTTTAAAACTTTTAAGTACTATATAGGCACTGGTTCACATATCATGCTTATTATTACTCATGTTCAGACAATACATTTGGGATGTAGGGGACTTTCCAAAGCAATCATCTTCTGTAAAGAAACACAAAGCACGAAACTTGAATGTGAACTGCCCAGGGGTCCTGACAGAGGGTCCAATTCAGTAGTTCCCACAGTCTGGAAAATACCGGTTCCATGGGCCCTAATAATTATTACTGATGTACAATATAGGCTCAGTGGACAAAAAAATACTCAACTTCTCCATGTCTATGCCAACGCCTTCACCCTATTTCTTTTTTTTAAATCCCCATAGCACTGGGCACCATTTGACTCACTATTAATTGGCTTATTGTCTGTGTCCTCCACTGGAATGTGAGCTCCACAGGCACAAGGGTTTTTACATGCATTTTCCTTAAAACACTCTTGACCTGTATGCAATGAAATACTTGCGATGGAATAAAATAAATTTGAGAAATATTGGATAACAGGAAGTCAAACAAAATTATCTACTGTGGGACTTCTCAAGGTCATTAATGTGCCAATATGTTCACTACAGATCCAAAGGCATACAGTAGTTCTCAAGTATGCTCCCCCTGCCACCCCCACGCCTCTCTTCACATCACGGGGTTAACGTTCTACTGAGCACATCTTGGGCAGGCTGGTCTGACCCATCGGCCTGAGAAACAAAATTCATCTGCCCTTAACTTCTGTATTCCTGCCATAGCCCGTGGAACCCATATTTCAAATTAACACACCATGCAATGCTGAGAATATACTGAATTAAAGAAAAAAACACAGAGAACAAATTGCACCTTTGAAAGTGAGTCAAATAACACAGAGAGGAAATAAAACCTATTCCAGTGAATGGCCCATGACCGACTCTACTTAAATGATATTTATCTGAATCCCAATTCCTTCTGACCTTGAGGATTATCAAAATGAAAGTTTGAATTACACGGGAAATGAATAAAAGAACTTGCCACGGGGAGAAATACAGACTGCATGGAAAGGCATGACAAAATAATTGCTCGCTTTCATCAGAGAAAACATGGCACGATACAGAAGACCGTCAAGCCATTTTAACGGCTATTTATGTAAAGCAGCAAAAATCCTGTATGTTAACCTTTAGAAATAAGCTTGCAAAAGTACACAAAGCAACACCATGGCCTCTTAGCGTCGGGGTCCCATCCTACTTAATGAAGCCTGTTCTGTATTATTGCATTCTGATTTTAGCAGATGCCTGCGGAATTGAGAGGATCCATCTTGGAAACCGATGGCACGGTGCTGCTGGCTCACCATGCTCGCCCTCTTCTTGAGGAGAACGGGTCGTTCCCACAGCACAGTTTGTCAAATGCTCAGGAGCGTTGGGAAACACAGCGTAAAACTAAGGTGGTGCTACCCATGACCATACAGGCCCCAAGGCTGCGCGGCCTGGCTGAAACGCCCGTCATCTCACATGTAGAGCTAGTCATCGACTCTGCAGTGCTATCAAAAGCACTGAATATTTAACAGGCAATGTCTTTAAAATAGAAGTAATTGAAAAGAGAAAACACATACCCCCCACCCCACCCAAAAAATGCTGCAGAAATTTCTGAAATGTCTGTTCCATTCTCAAGAATTAATCGCCATCAGAATAGGCTTTGCTTTCAAAATCTTCCCAGGAATCCTAGGAAACAGATTGACCAAAAACAGTTCATCTCTTCCTTAAGACATTCCTCTTCTGTGCTGGGGTGTGTGGCCACGTGTTCTCAAGGAGGGACGTGCTTTCAAGATGAGGTCTCAGGGCACTTTGTTGAAGTCCCTTGGGTGGGACTCGCTAGCTGTGCGGCCACCCAAGGCCTGCAGCCTCCTCTACGAGAAGGGACTGCAGTTCTAGCCCTGCCTTCCCCACAGGACTGTGAAATAACAGATCAAAAAAAAAAAACCTCTCTTGAAACTGCCAACACTTTGCAAACTTCTGATGATGAGCGGGTAGGAAGAAGAGCAAGCCTGCTGAGGGAGAACACAGACTGTCTGCACTGGGGTCAGGCAGGGCATCCTAAACAACGATGTCACTGTTTCACGTGAATCTGAGCAGTCTCAACAGCAATTAAAACCTTCCAACAGGATGCTCATACGCTACTTGGACATCTCCTCAGTATGCAGGCAACCAATATGAATAAATGTGCCTTAAATTCTCCTTGTGTCTCCGAATTAACACACCTACTGCCAAGACTGAGACATTGATTTAAAGACTATCAAACACAAAGCTATTCAATAATCTGGTGTGCAACAACTGATTGACAAAACTCATTAGGTATCTTGTGGTGGGTGGGAATCTTAGAATCAAAAGGGTGACAACCTGAGCACATTTCAAGAACAGGCAAAAACGTTCCCTTTGAACCCATTCTCCTTGTATCCACCTGGCCTTTTTGCAAAGAGCCAGCCCCTTCCCCACCTAATACCTCTTTTTTCCCATTTACTCTAATCTTGAGTAAAGGGACATTGCACTTTTTATTCATTGTTGTGCACAAAGATCTGTTTTCCCCTTGTTCTGTCCCTGCAGACTGTGTTAGACGGCAGCCCTGGTCCCCAGCTTCCTGCACCATTTGTGCCTCCATGAGACGCCATTTGTTAGCTCCCAACACACTCTTCCTCTAACCATTTTCACATCTGGCTGTCTGTCGTGAAAGAGCGTTTTCTCTGAGAAGCTCCAAGCTGCCTTGAACTCCATGGCAATCTGCTCTCCTTTTGCTACGGGCCAAGGTGCAGTGTGTCTGCTGCACGTGGCCTGCTCTCCACAGAAGAACACAACTAGTCAACAGGAAAACCATTTGCTTGGCATTTTCTCGACTTTTCTGAGGTATGTAGAGTTCTGGAGGAGTATGACTAGGGACAGGGATGAAGGCTGTGGGTGACCAGAAGCTTCTTTTGAGGAAGTGCTGTCTGCGATGGAAGAGGAACAGCTCTTGGCAGTGGCTCAGGATGTTCATGTCACTGGCATTCATCTCCATCGTCCCCACAATACCACTCAAATTAGTGGCAACATTAATGGTTGATATGAATATTCTGATGTTTTCTTACCTTTCATAAAGTATAAATAAAAGTATCCCTTAAAAATTTTTCCTACTTTTATTGACAATCTAAGTAAAGCCAGTGTGCTTGCTCAGTAAAAATAGCTCCACTACCTGAAAACCCGTTCTCCTAATCCTCGGCTCTCCCAACCCCCTGCCAAGTCCATTCCACGGGGCTATTCATTCTGCAGGCCCCCGTTGATACAGAACTGCTTGCAGCAATGATCTCCATGTTTTGGCCAAGAACTGAGACACGCTTTCACTCCGTGTGGTGTGAGAAAGGTGTCTGGAGCGTGATGCATGAAGGGAAAATGCAATTTCACCTGCACTTAAAGTCAAGGTAACAATTTGAGAAGCCACTGGGACACCTTTCTCAGGTGTGACCAAGCCAGCTGTCTGAATTCCCACGATGAGAGGTGCAGATCAATCTTTGGAGCCTTCAGGTGCCTTTCATATGACAGAATAGAGGGGGTTTTGTCCTAAAATATAACAGTTGATGTATTAAAAGCTCAGTGAGTTTCGTCACTTTTTATCTTTCCCTTTAAATCCGAATGATTGTACTGAGCTTTTAAGGTCTGTGCCAGCTAACTAGGGCATTTTAGTAATCTATTTTTAATATGTACCAACTTCTGTTCTTTTTAGTTCTGCCTTAAGACATACTTTTATCTTTACTGGTATGCAGAGATCATCAAAAAATATAAGTTCTCCATTACATGACAACTCATAATGAGTCTTAATGAAGCTTGGGAACAGCTGTTTAAAAACACCCGTTGCATAGCGTCCTAAGCAGCACTCACTGGCGATAGCCGCTCTGCGAGGCACCCTCGCCCAGAACCCACCGCACATACAATGAGAAGGGCGAGAATCAAATCTTTCTCTGGTTTCATTAGGCATTTTGTTTTAATCAGAATGCTAATACACTATTATGAATTAGTGCAATATGAGCCATCAGCTCAAAAGCCTTTCACCCTTTTAATTATATTCCTTCATGGAGCAGAGAGTAAATGTTACTATGCAAATTTTTTAAGAATTCATGTCCTGGGTGAAAATGAGGGTGGGAGAGAGCACACGGAACAAACTTACTTTTTAATTACACGGCACGCACGTTGCAAATGCAAAGTGTTGAAACTTAAGCTAAGGCCAGATGATTCCAGAAAAGATCCACCATGTGGAACAAAGGATTTTAACGTCAGTGTATAGGTCAGTGTGTGTTAAGAACAATGAAAATAAACTTCCAATATGAATACAATCTCCTTTTTCATTTATACTCTCAGGTGGACTCCCCTAGTTATCCCAATATGTCCTCCGACACGTCAAGGGTCTTAGAAGAAGAGTTGATGGTCACACCAGTGTCACCACCTCACTACCCTCATGGTCCACATGACTTCCAACAGCCAGACTTCCTGAATTTGTATTCTTTAACTTGTCACTTTAACTGATTTAGTGTATATCAGTTGCATCTCTAGGTGGCACCTTTGTAAAGGAAAATGTCACGCTCCGCTTGATGCCAAGTACAAGAGTAAACTAGCACCTTGCACAGAGCCCTCTACAGAGCAAGTCTCTCCATCGTTAACCTTGACAATATTCAAGTCATTCCCATATTTCTCAGACTGTCCTCCTGGCCGCCTACATCGTGACCCGGAGTTTAATGGACAACCACACAGGACTCCCAGGGACTGGCCGTGGTTCGCGGCCACAACAGCACTGCGCATGTGTCAGATGCTCAAGAGGCGTTCTGACAAGGACTGACGGTTCGTGCACAGCGGTGACAACTTATAATTACATTTTTATCATCGTTACTATTTTATATCACTAATTCTATTCCTGAGAGTTTTCTGGCAACATATTCCAAAATAAAAAATATAGTATGTTTATTTAAAAATAGACATTGCATTTCTCACTGTGGGGCTGTGTAGATGTGTTCCTCTTTCCTTTGAGCTATTATAAAGATACAACTAGGAGAATACGAAATGGAAACCCGAAGTCCACCTGTGATGGAACTAAATGACATATGTAAGTCGAATCACAATGCATGAGTAAAAGCTGCAAAATGTAGAGAAAATAAAAAAGAAGTGTAGGAAAACTCCATAAGAAGACATGCTTGGCTGCAGCTCTCGGAGAAAGGCATCCGAGCATGATTCTCTAAAACAAGTGACATGTACTTTTGAGCAAAATCAACAATCTTTCATTTGTATAAATGAAAACGGTGCATGTGCTCATAGCAATGTATATCCCTGACCAAGGCTGACATTGTTTCTAGAAGCTGGGAATAGAGGGCTTAATGACGAATCACACACAAACACACACATACAACCATACTTGAAGGAAGCAGACTGCTTCTGAGGCAGGCTAAAGAATATTGGTGAGAGCTACTTTGCATTGCTAATCTCAATTTCCTGAAATAAATAAAGGTTAACAAACTCATTAACACATTATTTGTTTCAAGAATTCTGTTAGGATGAAACAGGGATTGACAAACTCTCTAAAGAACCAAGTAATGAATATTTTAAGCTTTGTGAGCCACATGCAATTTCTGTAACCTGCCCTTCCTTCTCCTCCTCCCCCTTCTCCTTCTTCACAATCCATTAAAAATATAAAACCCTCTTAATGCCCAGATTGCACCAAAAAGGGTTTGAGCCAATTAGAGCTACAAGCTATAGTTGGCTGAACCCTGGAATAGAACATGGACTTGATCTCTCTCTCATGTTCCCCCCACCAGAAAAACAAATCATGTAAATAATTGATCTAGAAGGAATTAATGTTATTCATAGATGAGCAATAAAAGAATCCATACAGTCATCTGTAAAAGATTGTACTACCACAAAGTAAGAGAGAGAGAGGAAAAAACTGATAGCAGAAAAATTACACTCGAAGAATAATTTTTCATGGATTGAATTTTGTAGAGACATGGATTGAATTATCTAAAGACAAACAGTATTTATGTTGCCTGTATTTCACTTTAGGTTCCTAGTTTCTACCAAATGTATTTCTAAAATGACATCATTTTCCTTCTTTCTGTTCTGAAAATGGCTGCTACTAGTTACCTGTGTCCAATGAGTGATAGGGTAGCTTTCCAGGCCTGCGTCGACGTCCTGCGTTTCCTCCTCACTGTCCTCAGTGACATGCTTCTTACTTATTCTGCCCAGGAGGTGAAGAGGGAAAGGCTATATTCCGGGTCTGAACTCCTAAATGAGGTCTGAACAAAAACCTGTTCTCCACAGGGATGAATCACAGACTCCTGTTCACTAGCCATGTAAAAGTATGAAACGTCCTCGCTGACCAGTCACTATAAGCTATAGTCTGCCAACAGATATTGTGGCTACTACCACTTAGCTATTTATTATTGTTTAGTACTAAAAAAGCTGTATGTGTCTCAGTTCTCCATTCCACACTATATGAATACATACGACCCTGGCCAAAAAAAGTATGTATATATACCACATAAAATCTTATCTAAAAGGTAATCTTTCAATAACATAATAGATAAAATTATATATAATATATATTGTATTATATATATTATATAATGTGTCTATTATATGTATTATATATTTTTAGGACGCAAAACTAAAAAACTCATTTCAATTTTTTCTTACAGATAACTCTATACTGTTGAATAGTACCATTAACAAGGGTAACATGGAAATCCAGGATGCAGGTGGAAAACTCCACCCCACGTATTAGCACAGTTGCTACAACCCTTCCCATCTCCCATCTTTTAGCTGCAGGAAATAGTGGTGATAAAAAAAAATGTTCAGCCCTGGTTGCAAATTAAAATGTCTTCTCCTATTTAAAAAGAGAAAATTACTTTTGGGATGAAAGTATTGAATAATTCCTGAATAGCTTGTTCAGTCTTTGTGGTGATTTCTTAATATAAATCACACATTTTAAAGTGTTACCTTAGATCTCTGTGCTTTCTTTATTTATTCCTGCTTGTTTTATAAAGCATAAGACAAATACACAGCTGCAAAGGTTTATCTTAGTGGAAGGTATTGGAATGATCAGCATTCTTTACCAATTGAAAGTTCAAAAATGAAATGGGGGAGTGTGTGTGTGTGTATGTTAAAGAAATTTTAAGTACTAATCAACAGAGAATATAAGATATTTTTTAAGTCAAAATGCTATTCACTTTGGATTATTGTTTGAACATCTACACAGAGGAGTAGCAGTACAAGAGAGGGTTTTTCAGCTTCTGTAGGGGAAGTGCAGACGGTGTCATTTCCATCCCAGATCTGCGGGCTTTGATACTGGCAGTCACATCCATGCTTCTCCACAACCAACGAAAAGACCCTGCACACAGCAGGCACTTAGCATGTCCGGTAAACAGAGCAAAGCATAAGTTTATCTGATTCTTGGAGCAATCGTTAGACAAATTCAGGACATTCTATTGTTTTCCTCCTCTAATTCCAGTGACAATGACAACAAATGCACTGACACCTAGGAGCAGAGAAGAAAAAGAGGAAAGAAAACTATGAGGCCACATAGAAAACTAAACCAGAAGAGAGTTCTGTGAGGCGATAACCACAGAACCCTAAGGACTGAAACCAGAAAGTGCACAAGCGGATAAGCAGAACAATAGGATCCATCTCTAGTCATTTCGATGACTTGAGAAAATGGTAAGGTTGCTATGTGTATTAAAGGAAAACTAAAAATTACTAATGAAGCACTATGAAAACAATAATGTCTTACAGAGAAAGAGTTGATTGGTCACAATGACAAAAAAGGTACAGTCAACCACATAAATATTGCGAATGAAATCTAGAATTCAAGGTTTGGTTGGGTTCTGCGATTTCAGCACAGGCCCCCCAAAAACTGATTTCATCACTTCTCTGTGACACCAATTAGGTTCCCAAACTTCTTGCAGTGGAGGGATGAGCTAATGGGAGGTACAATGAATGGGAATGCTGCTTATAAAATAAAATATTTAGCATTTTTAGGAATGTTTCTAATTGTAGACTCCATCATATTTGTGGCCAAAGAGAAAAATAAGAGTGACTAGCAAATCAATCTTTCTAACATTAGTCCTTGGAGCAGTGGAGATTATTAGAATGTATTTGGAAATTTTTTCCTGCATTCGGGTCCCATCAAGAAATAACCTAAGGATCAGAAAACTTACATTTTAATCTTGGTTTCCATTTAGGTATTGTGTAACATTGAACCTCATCTCTTTAGTTTTCATCTTTGCTTAAAAAGAACATGTTGCACCAGGTAATTCTTTACAAATATACTTTTCTTATTACACAACTTTCACTACATAAAGTCAAAGATGTGGAAATTACAGTAATCGTCTAATTGATTGGATTAGTATAGTCAACCTGTCCAGATATCTTCAGGCAATTCCACCCCCTGGCTCCCCTGCCAAGTGCCTATGTTTCTAAATGGAAACTGGACACAAGGCCATTACTAGTTTGGGATCCACAGATGTATTTCGTGTAATTTCTTTCTCCCTTCTCAAGAGTTTACCAGGAAGAGGGGGTGCATATCAGGGCAAAGATATTGGTAGAACCCTCAACTATATCAAACTTCCTTGTCTCCTTTTCTTACCCAGAGAGAGTTTGTATTTCTTCTTCTGTGGGGGTAGGGGAGTTGATGAATTATCAAATGAAATATTCTCATCCAATTTCTTAAATGATGCATAGACTTCCTACACAATCAATCACATGTAGCTTAAGGAAAAGAGTTGACAAAGTCATTTGACACCCACCATCTTCTTTCATCCTTCCGTAGATAATATTGTCATCCTCAATTCACCGATGAGGATACTTGGTGAAGTTCACATGGGGTCATATATGTGAGACAAGACCAAACCAGATCCATAGACTCCAAATCACATGCCCTTTCCCACACTCTGATGCAAACAGATATCAGACAAACCTTCTTCTATTATAACCAAGTGGTAGAGAAGCCTCCAGGAAAGCTAACAAAGTCCGGAGTTTAAGAACTTTAGTGATGACTTTATTTGTTGGTTACTGTTTTCCAGAATTTTCTAAGTAACATAAATTACATTTTCCCTATCTCTGCTGAGACACTCTTTGCTCTTCCCTTCATTCCCAGCACAGCAAGTACTCTTTCAACTATAGACACATACTCAGATTTTCTTTAATCTCAAATTATAAGAACTCTGTCAGTGAAAAAAGATATATATTCCTAAAATCTCAGCTGTCCTTTCTACCTAATTAATGGTTCACTTAGAATTTTTCTACTTTTCAGTGGTGCAAAAACAATACACATTCAGTAGAAACTGTACTGCACATTTTGAACTTTCGGTCTTCTCCAGGCTGGCTGTATATGATGCAACACTCTCTCACAATGCTGGCAGCAACAGCACACACATCTCCCAGTCTGCCATGCGTTCACAAGGACAAACAACGGAAACTCTGCAGTGGACCGTGTTGCCAGTGTTTTTTTGGATATTGTGACCTGAGCACATCTCAGGGAGGCCAGGTTAACCTCTGATGTTCAGTAGGTCAGGTGTATCAAGCGCATTTTCAACTGATAGTCTATTTAATTTAAGATGGGTTTATCTTGATGTGACCCCATCCTGAGTCAAGGAGCAACTGTAAACAAATACAAAATGTGCAGTTAATTCAGTTTTTTTGTTTTGTTTTCATCCAGACACTTGGTATTGACAAGTCTACACCCAACAAAACAGTTGATTCAGCCAACTCAGTAGCAAAAACAAGAAGTCACATCAGTCATGAGTTATGCACACAAAATCACAAGTAATGAGAATTTTGCTAATCAACCAGTTGTCAGGGAGCCTTGAAAACACAGCCTAATCAGCACACAGCAAAGTTCCTATATCATCGATGCACTTGCCTATTTCAAAGAATTCTATAGCAACTGTAGGAAAGAGAAGTCTATTTTTGAATGCTAGCATGTATTGGAAAAAAATCCAGAATGATTAAGTCTTCTGGCATGTATTTTAGCTATTACAGCTATTTGCAATATATATGTGCTGCATCTATATTTGAAATCTCTGCTGTTGCCATTTACCATCTGCCCATAGATGGGTGAAAATGCCTGTTTTTTGTTCACTGCTTATGAAACTGCACATAGAAATTTGACAAACCTGTATCATTTTTCCTAGTCTTTTTCAAGCATCTAATCAATATCCCAGAAATGTTCAAGTAAAAAGTTTAAAGTCCCTCAAAGCCAACAGTGCCACTTTCCTTTTAAATTAGAAGAGGTGCAGGAAGCCTCTCACAGTAATTTTGTCATTTTTGTTAACTACTTTATAATACTCTGAATACCTGGGAAGCTGAATTCCAAATCTCAGATCTCTGGAATACAGTGGGGACAGAAATCTAGAAACACAAAGACAGTGTCACAAGTCCCAGAGCCACAGAAGAGTCCCTGGTTTACTGGCGTCCGCTATTAGAATCCTGACCACCCTCACAGTTGGTCCTTTTCTCTTAAGACAAAACTCTCACACTAATGGTCCTCTGATAGCTGGACATCAGTGGCTTTTGAGATTAAATTAACAAAGAAATGCTAGTCACAGGGTCATATATGTGAGACCGGACCCACCCAGAGGAGAACATGTGAAAGAAGGGAATACAGACAAGCCAGTGGGGAGACTGAAAAGCTGAGAAACATGTCATGAGTTTTGCTGAATATTACAACCCAGCATAATAGTGAGTTTATCTTGCTGTGCCCCCATTGTTCCTGGATCATTTCTAAAAGCCATTATATTCAGAGGCCTCCATTTAAAAATTAAAAATATATATTATTTTAATTTAAATATATTTCAATCAATATTGCTTAAAATTTATAAACTTAGGAAATGTAAAGGTTAAGCAATAAAATGTATTCATTTATGTGAGAAATATGCACTAAGGGTATAATTTTAAAAGTCACTTCTGCAACATAATAATTATGTAAAAGAATCTGTTATGTCATTAATATCTACAGTTTAAAAGCATGCAGATTTGATTAGAGTCCGAAACTCCAGTCCCAAGAATTCTGACTAAAATAAAAACCTTCCACCCATGATCTGAAACAAATTTCCACTCCACAGAAGATGGTTCTCATGTACTTTACACATAAAGCATATCTTTATGACACAACTGAATACCACTAAAATTTTAAAAATCAGTATTTTAACCACTCAGTCTCTTCTGTCTCTGTAGAATTATTTCTGAATAAATGTGGCAATAGCCTAATTGGTCTATAACAACAGGAGTTGATTCTATGTTTCTGGGATTAATTTTTTTCACATCAAATGAAACCCTGTTTAGAACCACTAGCAGAGTGGTCAGTAATTCATTCCTCTCTCTGTTTATTCTATAATAATTATCTCTTTATTAAGAACTTCTTATCTCCAGATTACTTATATACATAAGTATTTCCTAAATTTACATTTGAAATGAAACGTCAGGATTTGTAACTGAAGACTCAGTATGCTTCCATGTAATTCTGTAAGCAAACAAGTCCCGTGTTAACTGATTATTGCAACCAGATGGCCATCGAGCACACTTTGCTTACGATCAGAAACGTAACTGCACCTTCCAGTAGAAGACCATCAACACAACAGGCACATCGCTTCTTCCCTGCCAATTCCGTAATGGCAGACGGCTAATTTGGAGGTACATTTCTTGCCAGCCAACATCTACCTGAAAAGACATATTGCTTAAACTTGTCTTCCTTTTCAAAATTTAGGCATTGGCTTTTTTAAAGATCAAGAAATATATTCTCCATTAAATATGTGGGTATTTATAACTCTGTAGTCTTCATGAAACTTTGCTCTAGAATTAAGTCAAGATTTGGCCACTAAATAAGAGAAAGCATAGAATATATATATTTAGTCTCCTCATATATATTCTAGTTGGGTCTTGCTGGATAACAAATTTAAAAGATTTAAGTCTCCCCTTTACAATAACTCAGTGTTTAAATAGGCCTCTAAGTCACTTAGTATATGATGTGGGGATGCTTAGCATAGTAACTACTACACTGAAAGTGTGACATGAATCTTTGCTGAGCCGAAGTGAAACAAACTGTGATATACACATAAACGGACCGATGATAATACAGAATAATAACTGGTTCAATACAAGTCGAATAGACTGATACGAGAAAATAGAGGATGTAGCAACTAATGCTGAGTGGGGAGTTCACAAAACATTTATTTAGAACCGAATAGGGATTTTTTTAAACTTTGTAAAATATGACTTCAGCTGACTTGGTGTGGGAATTTACTTTACTTTTCTCCCGTCAAATTTCTGATTATCATTATTAACTGCTTTTGATTTTGAGGTTTTACTTGGTGTGGCTGTAATCATAATTATCATTTTAGCCAAGACATCATGCTCGAGACAGCCTAAGAAATAAGATGAGCGTGAGAAAAGCCTCTGCCATAGTGGTTACAAAGCACATTACATTTCCGCAGAGCCTGCTCACTTGTCGTGGTCAATGCCAACTACAGATTGGGGGCAAGTCTCATCCCAAGACTGTCCAGAATTCTTTGAGGCATTGCCATTGCTAGGATTAAAATCCAAATTGAACGGGCCCACAGGGCCAATGATAAAATGCCAGTTCCTTTCCTTCCGTAGCCTCTTTGGTCACCTCTCCTGGCTTACTAATCTCCGGAAACAGTGACTTTCTTTTTGTGTTTCCTTTCCCCTCTGCCTGTCAAAATTTTCTCTTCAGAAGTATCCTGGAATAAAGAGCCTTGGACCCAGCTTTCCGGTTGGAAAGCTGATTGCACCCCTCCCTCAGAGTGGAACCTCCAAACACTGAAATCAACATCCCCGGTCTCCGTTGCCCATCCGTAAAATGGTATCCCATCTGATTGTTGTGAGGATTAAATGAGATACTATGTGTAAATGATTTATAGCATTACCTGCCCATTTTATACAGGTGAGCTGCCATGATTGTTTGCTACTTCATAAAGGAGAGAATAGCACTACTTTTCAGAGGGACAGAGCCACACAGTGAAAGGGCATGGGTTTCAGAGGCTGACTGACCTGGGTTTGAATCCTGGCTTGTATTTCCTCCCCTCTCTCTCCCTGTCTCCCATACAAACACACACGCAAACCACATGTGCCCACCCACAATAATTACAAAGCACAGACGTCTGAAGCCGTTTTTAGAATAAGAGTTAGGTGTCCTTCCTAAACTCTTAAGACCCCAAACACATCGGGAAAAGAAAGAGGAGGCCATGGAGACCAAATGTTGCATTATGTTCTGTGTCCTCAGTGTAAGATGACATAGGGGTATGCAACACATTTCAGAACGCTACACAAATATGTTTTCAATGGGTGTATTTTAGAACATAAAGTAGGAAGCCGGGCCACTTTATTGACACAGGACATTTCTGTCATCGCGTCAGTTGGGCAGCCTTCCACAAAGGGTCAGACCCTCTCCTATAGCTACTGCGGAGCTCAACACTTACCCTGTTTCCTCCATGCCCAAACCTGCCTCCTCCCCTCAAACCACATTCCACCCCTCCCCGGCCACTCGCCAAACCTGCCCATCAACTCACCGGTACCTCCAATCCCTGAATCCAAAGGATTCACACGTCCTGTCTTTATCTCATGAGACCTCCCAGATGGGTCTCTGGGTTCGGAAACCCTTCAACCTCTTGCCTTCTCTCTCTCGTCACACTGTCTTCACACCCTGCCTTCTTTCTCCACCTCTTCCCTCCTCAGAAGCGGGCTTTGGCTCTCTGCTCTCCTCCCTCTGTATCCTCTCTCCAGGTGGTCTCACTGGTTCCTGAGATGTCAAAGACCACGTACGTGCTGGTGACTTCTGAACGTGTATCTTCAGGCCAGCCGACAAGTCTAGTGGCCACATCAGAGATATGGCAACCCCGCCATGTCCAAAGTGAACTCTCAGTTTCTTCCCAAGAAATATGTTCCTCCTGCTGCTCCCCCTTCCACACAAGGGCACCCATGTCCTTTACTGTTCATCCCAGAAACACACACATCATTCTCAGTTCTTCAGCATTTCCTGCGCTTCCCGGCAACCTTACCCAATCATTCAACAGCACCTGTAAGTGCTACATCTGAAATGTATCTCCAAACTAAATATCTCTCCATCTTCATTTCCATAATCATTCTGACTTAAGACAAAAAAACATGTCTCTAGAATTATAGCTATGCCCTTCTTTTTAATGTTTCTTTGAACAGCTTTATTGAATATAACTGATATACAAAAAAACAGACATATTTAATGTTTATAATTGGATCTCTCCACTTCTACCTCCAAACCCTGCCTACCCATCCTCCACACTATAGCCAGAGCAATCTTCATGTGAGCTCCTCATAAGGTCATTTTAAGGTCACCTGGAATTTTTCATTATACATTTTTATTTTGATGTTTCTTCTTGAAATATTAACATCATTTCTAAATATTCATAAAACATTCTCCATTTTCCTTGAAGGTCATTAAAATACTGATTAAGTTAGCAACATTATTTCAAATTAAGCTTTCCAAAAGAGCCTTTGATTTAGGTTTCATAGGACAACTATTATTTGACTAACTAAAAATAAAATCCAATTACGGTTGCTAAGATAAAATAATGCATTTCATTTATTTACATTGGATGAATTAACATAAAGGAAATATAATGGTACTTTGTTTTGCCTCTACTAAGTTCTAAATAACTTTTTAACATTTAAGTAAAAGACACATTTATAAATAAATATTCTCACAATATGAATTCTTACTGAGACATGTTCTTTCTCCTGCTTTGAATACTCTTTATATGTTGGCTTATATATAATTACTATGTGTAGAAAAAGATATCAGGGTAACGGAGAGTAGCATGTGTGCCTCATGATTTCGATAAAGACAGGGAAGTGATTTTGTTTTCTGACGGGATCTGACTCCGTGGATGTGATGCGTGTGAAAGACGGAGGCCAGGCGACCTGACTCAGCAGCATTTGTGAAGGGCGTGCATAGAAGTCTATGGCTCAGACACACACACACCTACGTATAAACCCTAAACGAATAAATCAAGGGGGAACATCAATCATTCAAGTTACTTGACATTTCATGGGAATAAAACTGCAACTTTATTCTCTGACTAAATATTTTATTGTTTGATAAAAAAAAATGTGCTTGGTAGAAACTGTAAAACAAAAATGGTGACTTAAGGCAATATAAAAGAATTCTTTTACTGCAACAAAACCACCAAAAATGTAGTCTAATCGAAGGTTGCTATGTGTTACATACAGCAGCATCCTCACCACATACGTAGAAAGTGTAAGTTACCTCAATACTCTCAAACAAATGTCATTTGCGTATTTTGACCTGACTTATCTGTGTTAGTCACTCATATTTACTGAATTCCTCAAGTAATCACCCAGCTCTTCTATTCTCTGTATGCATACTAATTAGTACAGAAAGGTACTATAACAATAATGCTTGTTCAGGAGTCATGTTTTCCTTTATGTTAGCTGGAGCAGCATGGTGTGACCTGGTGCTTCGTGAAAATGAAGTAAAGGTTCGTCAAAATGGTGGCGGCCCTTTACAAAGTTTCGAGTGTGGCTATGAGGGAAAGAAGCTGAACCTTTACTTACTAATAGGGTCAGCAGGAAATCAAGGATGAAATGACATAATTTATCATCCAACCCAAGACACTTCTGAAAGTGAAAAGAGAATTGTTAGCAATTATGTCCAGACAACAGAAATAAAGTGATACTGTCCCACACAAAACAAGATGTAAGGGCGTCCGAAGATAGTTCCACCCTAAGGAAATAGAAAGTCGAGACCAGGGTAAGAATAAGTTATAGGAGGAATGACTATTTCTCAAGTGCTGTCAGGCAACAGGGCCCTAAATGATTGTCTCCAGTGACAAATGTGATGGGAGGTGCCATCCTGCAGCACGGTTGCCAGGTAAAATACAGAACTCCAGGGAATTTGAATTTCAGGTAAACAACACATAATTTCTTAGTAGAATAATGTTTTAAACAATATATGGGGCATAGTTTATACTTTAAAGAATTCTCATTAATCTGAAATCCAAAGGTAACTGTGAGTCTTGTATTTTTATTGCTAAACTTGACAACTCTATTGGGCACCCACAGTCTGCATACCCAGATAACTTTCTCTGCATGCAGAGATGACTAAGTAAGGCCCCTGTAGTTCTAAACTCAGGATTCCTTACAAGAACTACAGTGGTTTTTTTTTTAATTTTTATTTTCTAAAACTGGCTTAATCACTCTACAAAATAGAAGGACCCCTCTGAAATGCTTCCCACGGGACTCAGAGTCTAGAAGCTGCCAATTAAAATGAAGGTGCACAGGAAACACCAAAATGACTGAATGCCTCTCCCTCCGTTGCCATCAGGGGGACAGAGGGAGGAGCTCTCAGTGAGCGCACCTGTTATGTGCTCATGGGCCAAATGGGTCAGGGTTGGGTCCCCAAGTTCCTTCAAGCCCTAGGAGCCCAGCAAGTAGGTCCTAAGGTGGGAACACAAACAAAGCTCAAAACTAGAGGGCAGGACTCTGTGAAATAGTCAAGAAGGTTCAATATTCAGGAAAAAAATAGAGGCAGGTTTGGAGTGACTGGGAAGGGAACCAACAGGTCAAGACAATGCCCTCTATTAGGACTGGAATACCCACAACTTCCTTATATCAATCATTGAATGCGAGAAGCATAGTCTTTCTGAATGGTCTCTATTCATTCCATCCAAAATATTACAGTTAGAATTTTTATATAAGGAATGGCCAACTTGAATAGTGATGATACCGTCAAAATAATAGCTAATTGGTTTTGGGCTCTAACTATGTACCAAAAATAAATTAAGCTTTTCTCTTGGATTAATTTATTGAATTGCCACAACCCTATGACATAAGTAATAGTTATCTTAATTTTACCTTACTATAAGTTATATTGGTTTTCTAGGTAGGTTCTCATATCAAGATAAAAATTGCCGAAGAACAGGATCTATAAGAACCACTCTGCATGGCTCATGTCTCTGCCATGAAGACCACCCAGAAGCCCACCAGCTCGGTTGGACTTTCCTCAGCTCTGATGCTTGTTGGCTATCTAACCTTGGGCGAGTGGCTCCATCACCAGCAGGGGTGTCCAACCCATGGCCCCACAGGCCACATGTGGCCCAGGAGGGCTATGAATGCGGCCCGACACAAAACCATAAATTTATGTAAAACATTATGAGATTTGTTTTGTTTTCATTGGTGTTTCTGAATTTAATGTGTAGCCCAAGGCAACTCTTCTTCTTCCAGTGTGGCCCAGAAATGCCAAAGGATTGGATACCCTTAGAGTCTAAGTCTTAATTTCATACTATTTAGAAAGCAGGCAATAATAGGGGCTGTCTTACAGTGTTATAAAAATGAAAGACTATGTAAAAGGTTGAACAGATGATATACAAGGAGTATGCAATAAATAGCAAATGTTATAATTTAGAAAAGACATACTATTGAAAGAAATGGAAAGGAAACAAAATTTGTAGTTACTGTAATTTTTGCATTGATTCATTTTCTTTATAGTTTACTCTGTTTTTATATAGTGTTCTATTTCAGTATTGTATGAGGTCTAATTATGTGTCTCCAGAGAGCCCTTCATCTCTACCTGCAATCTATACCCTCCAATACCTGCTCAACAGAAAGCCCTGTCAGGAGATAGAGAGTGGAGTGGAGTAACTGGAGCTGGCTTCTGGCCAGGACTGCATCTTCCTCCTGCCCTCACCCCGCACACCACCACCACCACCCCTCCCCGGGAGGAAGCAGAGCCGCTGCAGCATCCAAATCCAATATGAATGAATACAAGGAGGACTTATCTGCATGTACCACTTCTGTCCTCCGTTGAAGAATCATACCACATGGCATTAAGTCTCTCCAATTCCCTAAAGAGGATGGGAATCAATACCCTATAAGGTGAATTTTAGCCATTGAGAGACAAAACACAGGAGGAACCAATAGATGAAGTCATCAGCCTTCCACCCCCACCACGAATTTCTGCAAATTACACTAGGATCATGCTACCTCTCCAGAGACACCACAGGCGACCAGACCCTGGCTGGGTATGTTTTCTTGTAAAAAATATGGTCAGCTCAGTCACACAATAGCTTGTAATTAATTTTTCTTTTTCTACTTTTTGTCTTAGTTCTTTTCCTTCTCATTCACACTGCCCTGGAATTAAAAAGATGATAGATAGATAGATAGATAGATAGATAGATAGATAGATAGATAGATAGATAGAAAGAAGCAACTCTGACTGCTTTGCCATAAGCTATTTTACTAGGAAATCCAGGCTGAGACCATTGGTAAGAAGAGTAGTCCTACCAAATTGACCCTCAAGGTGGAATTATGGAATAATCACTCTGTATTAAGGAAGTCTTAGAGGCCCCATTGCTGATGAACAATGAGTAATGCCACTAGAATGATCGGTATCACAATTAACAAAGTTCATGTGATTGATATGGGAGCAACAATAATTGAAAGAATAATTCAATAATAATTGAATAATTCAATATTCAATTATTCAATTAATATTCAACTGAATTCAATAATATATGGCAATGATCTTTATGGCACTGGAAGTCTTGTTAAAAAAGAAAAAAGCAGACAGGTTCAGGACGGCTAATTGTCAGCTAAAGGAATACCGTGAAAGTCAACAGGTCTCTATGAAGTTTTAGAAAAACTCTTGTCTCCTGTAGCTTCGGGCATACTGTACAGGAAATCAGGCTTGGGATCTAATTATAAAAGTTGCAAAGCCACGGAGAAAACTAAAAGTATATTCTCAAAGATCCCCTGTGTCCAATCATGGGCTCTGAAGGAAAATAATGGGGCTCCATTACCTGGGATCAAAACATGTGGGTAGAGAATTCTGAGACTCTTGAACCACAGACCTCAAAGGCACCCAGACTTTATCTACAAATGGGTGGTCCTGATTTAGAGAACCAGAGGGGTGGTGCAATCCTCCTACCACCCTGAGGTCCCAGGAGAAAAGGGATGGGGTGATTACTAGGAACCACAATGAAAAATGTTGTGATGAGATTCATCTTGAGAAGAATACATGTAATAAGGCAGAGAGGGAAGGGTAGTGAAATCACAGCCTCACACTCTACCTTCCCTCTTATCTTCTGCAGGAACACCCATTGGCTTACCCTAATCAAGGTCAGAGGGCAAAGGAGCCCCTTCCAGGGCTGGAACACAGCTGAGAGAGATGGAGAGTGGATTTGCAAGGACAAACTGAAGATATTCAGCATAGGTTAAATTTTATAGCGCTTTACATTTCTTTGATCTACTTTATGTCCCCCATGATAAAATTTCTCCCTAAATACAGATGGAAAATCTCTAGAAATTTCCATTGTGCAGAATAAAATGTATATAAAGGAAATACTCTTCAATAGACATTGTTAGGTGAAAGAAACCAGTTTGTAAAGGCTAGATACTGAAATTAGACCATTAAATACAGATGACAGAAGGTAAGAGTCAAAATCTACCCATTTAAATGTTAATCACACCCAAAACACCCTAAATCAACATCCAGAATAATGTCTGCCCATTGTCTGAACACTGTAGACAGCCAAGTTGACACGTAAACTCAACCACCACACCCTCCTATTTGACTTAAAGAGAGCGAGGCTGCCCTTCGTCCTCTCTCCAAAAGAAGAGATAAACACCCAGAGCACTCGAGCCTCTGTCATGCTGCCCAGCACCGACTTGCCTGTTCCAGCCAGTTCTCCTGGCACGCCTACACTTCTCTGTGTGTAGGGCATTTGGGACATAGTGGGGACAGCGGTGAGGATTACAGGGAAATTCGGAAAGCAGGATAAC
>PVKM010008252.1:0-39381 GCA_004027735.1 Carollia perspicillata
CTGATGAAGCAGAAGGACTGGGTTAAGGTAAAATAAGCCTGAGAGGAAAGTTGGCACAACTGCAAGCTGCTAAAATTCTGTGGAAGACAATTGGTATCTTAAAGTGAAGTGTCTTCTGTATGAACTTGGGTATTAATGAGGATGGATGTCCTTCTTGTAGTTTGAGAGAATTCTTGTGTAAGGTAGAGGTGTCCCCAAGGAAAAGATAAGTTATTTGTTAAGAAATATGACAACCATAATAGAATAACAATAGAAAACAAAAGATTGCTGTGGTCATTTAGAATCATTTGTGAAAAAAAAGAAATATGACAAGATGGCACATATCGGTGAATTTTCTGTGTTCAAAAGCCTGGCTTTAAAATATAATATATTTAATAAAAATTATATATTAAAGAAATAAAAATAAAGTAATTTTTTTAAAAACCTGGCTCTGGAGGACTAGAACTTGATACTGTCAGCTCAACTATGTTGGGTTCATCTTTCAGAATACTAGTATCAATTTTAAAAACCTCAAAAGGAGCTGTGTAAGCTAGATTACCAATTTACTGATTTACAGATGAAACTATAACTCAGGCTTATAATTAAAACTTTAACTCACACAAATATTTATTAAGCACCTTCCATGTCCAAGGACAATGCACTGGATATTGGAAATTTTGAGTTCAAGTCCATCAGGAAAGAAAGATGACAAAGCAAAATTATATGAATGTTATAAGAACTTCTGGAAGCTCACACAGGGGTCCTAACCTAGTCCAGTTACTCAAGAAAGCTTCTAAAATGATTTTATTTTAAGAGAATGGGAAATTATTGAAAGGCTTTAAAAGGCAAATCACATGATCAGATTTTGGGGCCAAACTATTTTGTGTAATGAGAAAGGGGGGTGATGTTTTGAGAACTAGTAATGTGACCTTCTGACCACAAGACCTATTCAATCCAAGGCAGCTTTTTGATGAGGATTTAGATTACATCAGAAATACAAAAGAAAGAATTAATATTTGACTTTTGACATTTAATGTAAGATTCTTCTAGCAAGTTGTTAGACCTCAAATCAAGACATTGTCAAGAGATAAAATGTAAATTTGTTGCCTTGGCCAGGTTGTCAGTTGGAGTGTCATCCCGTACCTATGGCTTAACAAATCAAGGTTAGGCCTAGTGGTCCAAATGGTAAGAGTTTCTCCAATAGTGCAGACAAGATATACTATTCCACCATAAAGGCTTAGGCCAAGATTATATAAAGAAGGCAGTAGCAAAAAGGTAGGTAAAGTAGAAGAAAATTTTATTCTCTTTGACATGTAGAATTATGAAAAAGAGGTAGAAATGCTCAAGAAAGGCCACCAATAACAGTCTTATTCTCGCCTGGAGGATGTAAGGTGAGCAGTTTTAGCTTTAGAAATACAGAGATAGGTATGACAGAACTCAAGAGCAGAAAAATTTTTGTCCCAATTCTCAGATCTTTGGAAGGATATCACTTGGCCAGGCTTAGGTTACCACATTCAATTAACCTTGAACAAGGCATCATAGGCAGAGGGAGGTCAGGAGTTTACTTTCCAGACAGCTTGTGTACTCAGAAGGCAGCTGAGTTGAGAGCTAGCAGACCTGCCATGAAATCTGATGTTAAAAGAGCAGGGTGATACTCTAGCAAAAGCAGGTGTAACTTCTAGAGCAGGGATATTTAAAGTACCAAAAAATGAGTCCTGCCAGTCAGAGATGGCTACCAGGCCCTGACCAAACTAAGAAAGGAAAAACCATGAGCTTCTCTAGCCACTGACTTCAAGTGAAAGACCAGAAGCAACTAGGCACCCAAAGGATGTCACCACAGAAACCAGAAGAGAAAAAAAGACTTTCAAATCCAATGATCCTTTGTCCCGATGCCTGAAGGTACTGGAAGCTCCCCTCTTCTGATATTACCAAATACAATCTAAAATAGGATGTTGGGAGAAAGGTAGGAATATGAAAGGCTGAGGATCTTACCAAAAAAAGATGAACTATATCTAAAGGAACTAATTAAAATACTAACTGAACCCAGGTTCCTGGATTAGGGGTGTGTGTGTGTGTGTGTGTGTGTGTGTGTGTGTGTGTACACTGATTATATACAGGCATACATATAATCAGTGAATGAAATTTCATGAAGATGACCAAATTAATTTTAGATAAAATGAAAATTCTCTTCATACCTAAGTTGCATTGTGAATGATTAGAATTCTCATACACTTTAATTGTTTAATTGTTAGCTTGAGGTGCCCGATATTACTGTCAAAATCCTACCATTCATTCCAGCTCCAACTCAAATGATACATTTTCTATAAAGATTATTCCCTCTGCCAGAAATCTTTTTGTTTTATTTCATGGGGCTTTATAGTTATCCACAATTACACTATGATTTATGTTACTAGTATACATGAAGAATAAGACTCAAATTTGAAAAGGATTTTAAATATATCCTATTTAATACCTTATCCAATATTGTATCATTTGACAAGTAGTTTATCTTTTAATAAATAGTAAATTAAAATACTTATGAAGTAATCCAAAGCCTTAGTCATTCTGTGCCCAAACCTGCCTCCTATAAGATAAATACAGAGGCCTTGATTTTCCCCTCTATGTTAGTCATACACAGTAATGATAAATTTTCTTCCATCTTCTGCCAATGCATGTTCAATTCTCTGGCTAAATATTCCTGCTTCTTTCAAACACTTCTGATATCACATTGATTTGAGTCCCACTATCACACTGGACACTGCCTTCTGGGTAGCTCTAATTTCCTAAGTGTCCATAGGTGAACATTCCAGGTGTGAAATATAAGAAGAATATAAGTAAGAATATCGTAGTCTGTCACAACCCTTGCTCTGTATGCCAGACATCTTGTAACACAGCCCAGTAGCACATTAGCTTTTCTGACAGTGGTATCACTCAGGCACACATCCTGAGTTTGTAATCACATAAAACTTATATTTCTTTCCTAGACATTTGTTATTTCCCCTGTGGTATTGTGAAAATTAAGCATATATAGTATTTATGTAGAGAAGATACTCATTACAATTTGCTGAATTATTTGATTGAACTTCAGCGCTTTGAGTGTGTAGAATTATATTGCTGCAATTATCCTAGAATTTTATCAAACTCAAAGTAAAAATAGGTTACAAAGTCCTTTAGTTAAGCTTCTAAGTACAGAGGTCATTCTTAGATGAACCACAGCCCTAGGCACTACCCACTTTTTTATGTCTAGGCAGAAGACAAAAGGTGAGAACCAAAACCATAGGTAGAAGCAAATCAAAAAATGCATTGCAAATGAAGGAGTGTTTTTTTTTCTCTTAAATAATTACCATAACTTTTTCTAAGCCATCATTGCAAATGGTAGGACAAGAGAAAGGTTATGATCAACAGACAAAGTTGAAAACAATCCAGATGTTCTACATTCTTTATACTGACCCAAGTAGGTGGTGCCTGGACTTGTGAATCTCAAATGAGATAATACATATGAAAGTAATGTGTGAACTTTTGGCCGCCTCACAAAGTTAGGATATTGCTATTATAGGACACTAAGAATGCCATCAAGAAAGGATATCTGGTCAATTTTACAGTACAAATTTCTGGAAATATTTTATTACCTATATAGCTATTTGAAAACATTAAGAGCTTTTATATTCAAAATGTCTTCATAATTTAGCACAGTGATTTTCAATTTTTTTTACCTCATGGCACATATAAACTAATTACTAAAAGTTTGGTGGCACACCAAAAATACATATTTTTTGCCAATCTGACAAAGGTAGGATTAATTTTTATTTATTCACACTAGGTAGCTATTGTCGTATTGGCTGTTGTCATTTTTTTTATTTGACAGTCTAAGGGAAAAGAGGTGAGTGACCCTGACTAATTAGTCAGGTACTGCATGTTTTAAAAATTCTCATAGCATACCAGTTGGAAATCACTGGTTAGTGTGTTGAGGCCTTTTAAAATTATACAGATTATATTTGCTTTTGGTAGACTTAGCTTGATGGTAGATTTTTGCCAAGCTCATAATCAAATACTCAATATTGACTCTCTCCCCAATATTCGATTTATACATTCCTAATTCTGTATTGTCACATGGTGGGAGAAGGTGGAGACCTCTGATGACTTGATCCAGTACAAATTCATGCTGTCGAAATTCAGCTTTGCTTAACAACTCAATCGCTGTTGCAGACTTTTCTCTTGGAAACATGCCCCCGCACCAACTCTCACTTTCAAAAGATGATCTCTCCCTCTCTTTCCTGGAAAAAAATGTAAACACAGAATGATATTTTTCATTTGTTCTTATCGTTAGCACAGTAGGTTCCTGGTAAAACTTCCTACATTTCCTTCCCTCATCTGTGCCCTCCATTCAGTACCTATATACTATAGAATAGAGTTAGCTTCCTACTTTTACCCCCTCCGGCTGCTTTGGTCTTATTTTCCTCTGACTCTTTTTTTTTTTTTTTTGGTCTTTAAAGATTGCCAAGACTTCTTAATTTTAAAAGTTATCTGACTTGAACCGGTTTCTATCTATTTTATTAATATTCTATGGTATGTAAAGAGCCCATTATAAATTACAAAGCTCTATAAAGTGTTATTCATTACCCCAATTTCCTCTTAATTCTCATACAATTTATCAACTGCCTTCACCACTCTGATTCTTATTCTTCAAATGTCATCTTTGGATTTGGTGAGATTTTTTACATCACCAAATATAAAGGCATTTTACCATCGGCAACCTCTTTGTTATTACAGCAGTTTATTTCTGCGGAACTTCTGTAACACTGGACTCTACTGGATCTCTTCCTACGTATTTGCCTAATGTTTATCATTTCTAGCTTCTAAGCGTCCCTCTTGAATGTAGGTATTCTTTAAAGTTCAACCTCTGACATTATGTTCTTCCTTGTTTAAAGTAATTTTTTTTCTAATAATGCATGCATTCCCATGAGTTTTAATGTCTTTTTAATATTAAATTTTCACCTGATGGTCAAATTCCTATCTCAGGTCCCCAACTATAAATAAAGCTATTGCCCTATTTCCAACATTTTTATTTACATTCCCATAACTATTTCTAATTAATTAATTCATCCCCCACACTGATTGCCTTTTCTAATTTTCCTCATTATTGCCACTGGCAGCAGTACCCTCTTGGTCCCCAGTATCATCCAACTTTTTGGTTTTCTCTTCTCTTTAAATCAAACTATCCTCAAAGCAATTAAAATTTGCAGTATTTCTTGAATGTGTGATTTTTTTTCTGGAATTATAAATACCACTACCACATTTAGGTTTTCAACATTTAGACCAGATTATTGAAATTCTCAGGTACATCTCCCTTCTTTAATCTAGGTGCTGTTAAAATCAGTCCTTGAAAACACTAACCAGAACTTGCTCAATAAATTACAATGGCTACCTATTTTTGTTCTATAGTTAATGATGAGCTACAAATGCTTTTTAGACAGGTATATGACAACTGCAGTTTTTTAGGAAGATTAATATGCCCATGTTTTATAAGCTGAATGAAATGGAGGAAGATGGGAGTTTAGGTGATTATTATAGTTCAGACAGTTATAAGGCAGTGTTTATAGACTAGGATGGTAGAATTAGGGGTGGAAGGGAAGCAATTTGAGAGTAATGTTACACTATTGTGTTTCTGAGATTTAAAAGAATATCCTTCATGTTTTGATATTTTGAAATATTACATTGTTCACTCATAATACTGAGTATATACTATAAATATTGATATTACAGTACATATCACATGGCATATAAAGCAAGAAAATATATTATATATACTTTTTCCATTTTAAAACCCAACAGTTATTTTCCAATGATATACAAGTACTTTAACCTGAAGAACTAAAGCAACATCTAGTCTTTATTTTATATTTGTGAATAAACAAAGTTCCATTAAAAATAGTTGCTACAATAGCATTTCTTAGAGTAACTTCTGCTGTCACTAGTCAAAGTTTGAAAAGAGTTGGTGTTAGAGGGAATAAATCTTGGGACGAATGGAGAAGAAAGAACTTTTGTATAGACTGGACTACTTTGATTGAGAACCTTTCTCTTCTCTGGTCCTTCCTCCTCTCTTCAGTATGTATTACAGTAGAGTATTTTCAGAATGTGTTCAAGAACACAGTTCTCCCAAAGTGCCAAAGTCCCAAGGAATCTTGAAAATATATCTGGCGATGAGAGTTGTAAGTATATAGCTATAATCAGTGTGCTGATTGACAAGTTTGGGGGTCTCGCCTTCACAGGTGTGTCTTTCTAGTTTTGAGTTTTTCACCAGACTCAAAACAAATTCACTACCATCTTTACGTTATTGACAGACAGGACCTCTAGTCTATTCCCTCTGAACACAGCTCAAAACCACTTCCCTGAAACATCGACTTAGTTAGTGTGCTCTTAAATCTAACCACAGAAATTTCCTAGGATTTTTACCTCAGCAGAAATTAGAGATGTGACTTTTATAACAATGAACACATTTTGTTTTCCCAAAATTCTTTCTAAGCTGAAGAAATACCTGCAGGATTTATAAAAGCCCTTTTGTTTTTCTGAATACCCAACCCTCTCTCAAATTGTACTATGGCATTGGTGATGTCATATAGCTCACATTTGCCATACACTCATTAGTAAGAAACCTAACAACAACCACATCTTGCCTTGAAACTTTTTCAATAACATTTGTTTTCAGAAACTACTACAATGCCTTTAATTGGAGTTTAACTTTCTGACTCCATCCAAACTAGGCCTGTTCCAAGATCCATTATGGGAGAAACTTAAGGGTGATTAGAGACTTAGTAATAATGAGATTATTCAGCAAGTAACATCCACTGAATAAAGATTCAATGCTACGTGTGTATGTATGCAGGTATGCGGGTATGTAGGTTGGTTGGTAGGTAGGTATGAATGAAATCAGTGAGCATTATTGAGTGGCCATTAGGTTTTCTGTGATGATACAAGGAGAGACACTGTCCATGCCAACATTTCTCTCTTTTCCTTAAGTTATTGCTGTTATTCTAGAATGCAGAGAAATGGAGTTGCTTCTGGTTAACTAATTTTATCAAGAGGAGATAGCATCGTAAAAATTAGCACAGTAGCTATTCATAGGAGCCATGGAGATAGATAATTATCACCTGCTCATCCTAAAATTGTCCCATTATTAGGACACATAAATTAGACTATTTATTATTCAAATATGTATTCATATTCATTGTATAATACTTATAAAGGTGTTAAATGCTTTAACATTTGGAAGTTTTGTTTTTTTCCACTGCCTTTCCTGTTTGAAACTTCTCCACAATAGTTATGCCAAGTTGTATGCGAATATGTCTAGCAACTAGAAAACTGTTGGGTTAGCCAAAGAGTCTGTTTAGTTTTTTTCTGTAAAAAAGACACATTTTTAATTTTCACCAATAACTTTATTGATCTGGGTATTTTTTAGTATGTCAGCTATCTCCTGCTATTGACTTCTAGTGGGTAGAGGCCAGGGGTGCTGCTAAACGTCTTCCAATGCATAAGACCACCCCACAGCAAGGCAATAATTGGCCTAAATATAAGTTGTACCTAGAAACTTTGCAAATCACTTTTGACACATTCCATCAGTCACAGCACCTTCTCCATACACTGCACAAATCTTCTTTTGCATTTCAGTTGCATTTTTAAGTTTCTTAAAATAATGAAGCATAATATGCCAGAATATGTTACGTATCTTCTTCCATCTTCAATATTAAAATGACTGCACAAAAATTCACCAATTTTGATACGTTTTTTTAAATCCACATTTATATGATAGCCACCACAATACAATCTAACAAAATTGTTTTGAATGAAGTTAAAGACAGCTAAGCACTGCTAGAGCCTTTGTACAGAAAAAAACAGACAAGCTTTTCGGTCCACCCAATATTTCCTCTTGAGATAGCCTATTCCATCTACAGAGAACTCCAGAGTCAACATCATACAGAATAAAACAACTTCCTCCCACTGTCAGTGTTTCCCCACTTATCTTGGAGACACAGAAAACAGTTAATTCTTCACATGATAGCCATACATTTGATTCAAAACACCGTATTTCTTTTGATGTCTTTTTTTCCAGTGTAAATCTTCCCAAATACTACAGCTTGCCTCAAAGGATATTGAGTCCTTGTTTTTCCTCTGAATATGCTCTAAAATGTATACTTCCCTCTTAGAATACAATGCTCATAACTAAACACAGTATAATGGGGGTGGTCTGATCACACCAAAGCAACTCATCTAAACTGCTGATTTACAAATAAATGCTTTCACATACATTGCCAGTTCATTCACATTAAAAATGGTCTTTGATTATTTTCGACAGTGCATGGCTATTCATATTTGTAAAGTCCTTCACTGTAACTTTCATTTATTATTTCTCATGACAACCTTCTTCAAGTTTTGTTTTTCTGTGCTGGAAGAAATGACTACAGGTCTTATTTTTACAAATCATGGGTGATATTAAAGTTAGTTATACATAATATATAAAAAATGAAGTAACTACTGCATTGTAGTTACATTTTATATAGTCTCTTGGTTACTCTGTGGTGGTTAGGACCTTGAAATCAGGGTACGTCATGAATCTTGATAATCAGATTTTCTGTTTACGATAAGTGTCATAAAACCACAAAGTATTTTTGGATTCACACATTTTGTGAGACAGACCATGGGCTAATCTTCCATGGTGTAGAAGGTGTTGACAGTCCATGAAATGCAATAAAGAAGTCTTATTTCAGACATTCACACAACAAGCCTGGCAGCCTTATAAGGATTTAGTTGGTGCTGCTGTACTGATAAAGGAGATTATTTCTTTGGTTTCTCATGTGGTCCCACATTGCATTTATTTTTTCCTCCATAAAAATGTTGTTCAGCTAAAATAGTGGTTTGATTGTTTAAGATACCATAAAACTGAGGAATAAAGGGCCCTTAACCAAACATAGCCAAAGAGAGACTAAGTCTATAGAGACGCTATATAGACAGTAAGCCTACAGAAAAGGTGCTATTCTTTCGAGGAACCAGACTGGTACAAATACAAAGTTAATTTCTAAGCCACCACCTGGGAAAACTGAGCTTTCTAAAATGAACTAGACACATTTAGTTTCATTTTTGCCACACACTACATTCTGTTGCCCTGTTTCTGTTCCAAATTATGCCACACTCTTAAACCAATCATTCTCTCATTCTCTCTAGATCTTTTTCTTTCTTTTTTATATGATAATAGCCAAATGCCCTGTGGAATGGGGGAGAGAGAAGGAACAGAGGACAACTAAACCCAGGTATTATACTAATTGGGACCATTTCTCTATTTCTCTTTCTTAAGGATGTCATTACATGTGACCCCAAACAACTGTTTACTTCAGGAAATATGTATATCAGTATGTATTAGGTCAAACTAATTTGGTGTAACATGAACAAATCAAGCATCTAATTTGTTTTATACTTCTTTTAAATTTTTATGTATTGATTTTATGTGTATTTGTGTATGAGAGAGAGAGACAGAGATATCAGTTTGTTATCCCACTTATTTATGCATTTATTGGTTGGTTCTTGTATGTGCCCTGACCAGAGATCAAATCTGCAACCTTGGCATAGCAGATGACACTCTAACCAACTGAGCTACCCAGCCAGGGCTGTTTTATGCTTTTAAAATACTTTTTTGAGTGTCTTATTGAAATGCTAGAGTTTTTTAAAATACAGCTCATAATGACCATGTCCTGTATCTTCATAAGAGGCTGAAAATCTGTAGCAGTGTATGGTACATGTGACACTTAATGGCCTCACCTTCTTACAGGTAAGCAGCAAAATCCTTATGGGTCAAAACCTATGACTGAGCCCTGGCTGGTGTAGATCAGAGGATTGAGCTTGGGCCTGCAAACCAAGGGATCGTGGTTTGATTCCCAGTCAGGGCACATGCCTGGGCTGCAGGGGGCACAGGGAACGCAGGGGAGGCAACCATACATTGATGTTTCTCTCTCCCTCTCTCCTTCCCTTCCTCTCTAAAGATAAATAAAAAATAAATTAAAAAACCCCAAAAGCCTATGACTGATTTTTTCCTGCTTCTTCACAGACTTAATTTAGATATGTTAGTTTCTATTTCAAGGCTCTTGTCTTTTCTTTTTTCTTTTCCACTCCTAAACCTTCAGTGCCTTTATCAACATAATGGACTCTCAATGTTTTGAAAGGATAATCTTGTGAAATTGTTTATACAGCTGAGTTATAAGATAATTTAAAGCTTTCAAGTTTCATCCTTGACCTCTTCACTAGATCAGCTCTCTGTCCAACTTTCTGATTACAAAGAAGACAGCTAAAACTAAGTCAGTTAAAAATGTCTTTTTCCCCTTCCTTCTTTCCTTCCTTGCCCCTCCCTCTTCCTGTTCTGTCCTTTTCTCTCCTCTCCTCTCCTCCTTCACCTCTGACAGCTGTCAGTCTGTTCCACGTATCTATGCCTCTATGCCTCTGTTTCTGTTTTGTGCGTCAGCTTATTTTGTCCATTAGACTTCACATGTAAGCGAGATCATTTGGTATTTGTCTTTCTCTGACTGAGTTAATTCACTTAGCATAATAATCTCGGGGTCCATCCATGCTGTTGCAAGAGGTAAGATTTCATTTCATGGCACACATAAACTAATTGCTAAAATTCCGTGGCACACTAAAAATATTTTTTACCAATCTGACAAAAAATAGACATAATTTTGATTCATTCACCCTGGGTGGCTATTGCTATTGTTGTGTTGGCTGTTGTCATTTTTTTAATTTGACAATCTAAGGGAAAAGAGGTCAGTGCCTCTGACTAAATAGTCAGGTATTGCATGTTTTAAAAATCCTTTCAGCACACCAGTGTGCCATGGCACACAGGTTGAAAATTGCTGATTTAGAAGAAGGATATATGGAGGAAGGGAAAATAGAAATTATTTTTTAAAATTTTGTGAAGATACT
Organism: Carollia perspicillata; assembly: GCA_004027735.1. Taxonomy (NCBI): domain Eukaryota; kingdom Metazoa; phylum Chordata; class Mammalia; order Chiroptera; family Phyllostomidae; genus Carollia; species Carollia perspicillata. The sequence continues at coordinate 10,942 of PVKM010008252.1, forward strand.
TGTAAAGATTGATGTTTCAACTTTTTACACAAAAAAGTAGAGTTCAGAGTAAGGCACGGTATGGCAAATGCTGTAGCAGAGGAGGAAATCGTGTGCTGTGCAAGCACAAAGAAGAGAGAAGTTAATTTCAGCTAGGGGAAATCGGTGTGAATGAAACACTTGTCCTGAGTGCTATTGAGTGCAATAAACTAAAGTGCCATCAGATTGCTTCTGCAGGTCCTACACTGCACTCAGAGTGCTGCTGAGTCAACCATTCTAACCTGTAGAGGGATCCACGAAAGCATTCATCTTACCCCTAAAAACATTTTTCTTCTTTTTCTGTAGCTGTATCAGAAAAAAATTGTTTGATTAAATGGCCCAGTGTCCACATACCTGATGTGTTCTTTAAGACTGAGTCCTTTTAATGAGCAGGGAGGATGAGTGTTTTATGTGCAGAGACCATTCAACAGTGGTGAACAGTGAGACCAGTTATAGAGACAACTTTAATTTCATATAATGTAATGAAAGTATTTGGGTATACTATAAAATACCTCCATCCAGGCTAATACTTCAAGCATTCTGTATTTTGTTGTTTTACTTATAAAGATCACTCAGGTTGGTCTGGAGTACTATTCTTTGTAAATCTAGGCTTCTAAATACTTACTTGACTCTGGTTGATTTTGAGTGATGAGCTATCATACCATAAGGTTTAATTTTTCTCTTTTTCCTTTTTTAACTTATTATTGTTTGACTACAGTTGTCCCCATTTTATCCCCATTATTCTCCCTTGCCCTGCCCACCCCCCTCTCCTGCATTCAGTCCTCCCCCATTGTCCTTGTGCATGGGTCCTTTGTATTTGTTACTTGTCCCTTCCCCTAAAATTATTTAATAATGTTTCCTTACAGTATGTCCCATGACTATTATATTGAAAGTGTCTGAGGCTATTTAATTTATAAACATAAATGAGTTCTATTTATCTTAATTAATATAAATATAAGAAAAGTGTATATTCTATAACAAGATATAAATATATATTACATAATACATATATTCCAACAAAGCCTAGAAAAACAAACTAAGTCTGTTTTATAAATGCTACCTAATATTACTACAACACATGATTTCCCAGATTTATAAATAGCATCACTAGTCTATACCTATTTCTATCTACCTACAAGCACTGCATAATAAAATCATTTTATGGAATGTAACTTTTCAATTTTTACCTCTGTGTTTTTACTGAGATACACATGTCTTTGTATATATGAGATTTCCAATTATTTATTTTGTATAATTAAGCTCCATACTTAACAAAATATGAAGCCATCTTTTTATCTCAGCTTAGTACATTACAAAATTGTAGAGTTATCTTTTATAGTGATAAATATTTTGTTACCAGGACCATGCATTCTTCTCTTTTCCCACATGTCTCCGGGGCTTTTGCCAGGCATATACCATCAAGAGATGACAATTCCCACTTTAACTTGCACCCCAATGTGAAGTCAGATTTACTAAAAGATAAAAATACAGGTAAATATTTCCAATACATGTTAGTTTTTTCCTTTTTAAAACATACTTAAAACAAGAATAAGTGTTAAACACACTTAGGTCTATTTGATGTCCTATAATTTAAGGAATATGGGATTATAAGTGACACGGATACCATGTTTTCATAAGGTCTTTACTATAAGCACATCCATATTAATATACTTGGCCTTTAAAGCCGAAGTGGGAGGTCCTTTTCGTCACCCTGAGCCTGGGCTGCTGATGCCCTCCTTGGAACGTGTCCACAAATCCTAAACTATACTGATGTTAGACACATATCCTTGAGAAATAATGCAGTATCTTAAAAAATGACAACTTACAGTATTAAACTTTCTGAGTTAACTGATTGGTGTTTAAAAAACCTACTTGAATGAAAATGGTTTGGGATTCATGTAATAATGGCAGGTAGCATTTTTTGAGAATTTATAGGCAACTCTGAGTACTTTACATATACTAACTGTTTTAATACTTATAATAACCCTATGAAATAGAAACTTTTTATGGACATTTTATAGATTGAGAAATGAAAACAGAGAGGTTAAGGACTTTCTCAGAGTCACAGAGCTTGTAGCTTGTGTTTGAACTTAGACATTTTGCCTTCTGGTATAGTCTTTACATTTTACCAAAAAAAAAAAATATATATATATATATATGAAGAGAAAGAAAGAGAGAGAGAATATACGTGTATATGCTCAAATTCAGTGTTTTCATTTCTTTTTTATCCGCACCTGAGGACATTTTTTCATTGCTTTTTGGAGACAGGAAGTGGGTGGGGAGAGAGAAATATTGATGAGAGAGAGAAACATCAATCAGTACATGCCCTGACTGGGGGATTGAACCCACAACCTTTCAGTTTACAGACACTGCTCCAACTAGCTGAGCCACACAGGCCAGGGCAGTATTTTCATTTCTTAATAAGGAAAAAACACTGGGTACAATTTCACAACTTACTATTATAGTTAAATTTTGCACAGGGAAGGATGAATCGCTTCACATTTTTTAAAACTAGACAAAGAACTGTATTACAAACTTTTGTTTCAAACTTTATTCCCGGGCTTCTTTAGTCTAATTACCTGCAAAGAATGAGTTGTGTATAAGCAAAAACTAAAAATAGCTGCAGCGTCCAAGGGGATTTGGCTTAAAAATACTAGAGATCTAGATTTTATGAGAGCTACATACAAAATTTTAAAAAGCAGTGAATATAAATTAGCAGCTCCCAGTAACTTCTTCAAATTTATCTTCTTCAGAAATTGACTCATTTCAGTTTGCTTCATTTTTGGAAGCCTCATCAAAATTCCCCACAAGATCTGGCACTTATCATCATCCTCTTTGGTAGCAAGGGGTGCTTTGTCATTCACAGATACTTTGGGCAGTTCTTCAGCCAGTCTCCTTAAACTAGGCAGACTGTCTGCACCAAGCTGGTTTAAGATGCTGGGTAGCTTTTCTGTTGTCAGCCTCTTTGTCTCAGGATGCCAGAGATGCCTAACGTCTAGGGTTGTTAAAGTGGATCGTATAGCTATTCTGTGAACCACCTTCTTTCTATGACAAGTTCCTTCTCACGAATACACACCTGTGCCTGAAGTTCGGTGAGTTTTTCCTCTTTCACGATAGTTTCTGTTATCTTGTTGGGGGGAGGGAGTGGACCACGTGTGGAACTAAGTTTGGTGTTAAGAGGGTCTTGGGTGGATGAGCTAAGAATAAGCACACACACACAGGGATGCAAGATGGCATACTTTTCTTACCCTCTTTTTTCCCCTTTACCCTTTCTAAGGAAAGAAAATACCAATATGGATAATTTTCAACACTTTCTAGTATTTTATAATTTCTTGAAACATGGCCTACTGGCAACTATTTTTCCTTTTCTGTTCATTTTTTAAAGATGATGGTGAGATACTAGAGACTTGGGGAATGGCTAAAAAGTTTTAAAAATCGCATTTTATGCATCCCCAGCTTTATCAGTCACAGTTTGTGAAACACTTCCTTGTAATTGAAATAGAGTGAACTTTTATGTTGTTTTTGTGAAAAAAGACACAGCTATGCTCAAATCCTTTCAGTGATAGCAGGAACTCCACATATGATCTGTGATTCTAGGTCAACCTAAACTTTAGCTTCAACTGTCTGCAGACAAAAATTCATAGAGTTTTGTAACCTGATGCTGCCCTGGGATTACCTACACCAGATTTGCTAAAGGCACAGAATGAATGAGAATTAAATATCCTTCAAAATAGCAAATTGGAATCTTTAGACTCAAAAGTAATTTCTTTGATGATTTTTACTTAATTACTATTTTTATGTACCTGTTAAAGAAATGATGAGCTATCTTTATCTTTAGAACCATTAATTGTAGGCTCTTTGCATATGTAGAAGGTAAATAAGGAAAACAAATAAGGATCATAATGTCTTTACTATTTTTTGATGCAAAATATAAAAGTCACTTTGCATAGTCATTTGAAATTTTCTGTATGGAGAAGCATTAAATTGAAAGTTCTGAGATACATACAACAGTGTGCTGATAAACTGATAATATAAAGCCCCGATTTACAGATTTTGACTAGTTTTTGTGATATGAGTACTCTCACTATGGGCTGGTTTCAAGCTACAAATGGTTTTAACAACTGGCTCCCAAAATTCCTGACAGTTTAGTAACCACTTCTCACATACAACTAAATACATAATTCTATGACTTTGTTACTGAGCCCCAATGACAGTGACTGCAGGAAATTGGTTGTATTATGGCCACAGTGCTTCACCCATCATGTATCCACACCCTTCACCATGTCACCTTGAAGTGTCCTCTCACCGACATTGGGGACCCAGCCAAGAGACTTTCTTTGACCAGTAGGCTGTTAGCAGACATGACAAAAGTGAAAGCCTGAAAAAGACCTTAATATTTCCCCTTTTCTCTTGGATTTCTGCCATTGCCATTAGAACATATTCAGGCTAGCAGAGCCTAATTGTTATTGTCATTGCAGCAAATACCATCCTAAATCATTTGACAGTCAATTGGTCCCACGACACATGAGTGAGCCCAGTCAAGAGCAGAAGTGTGTTTGCCTGACTTACTGCTGAGTACCCATACATGTGCCAGCTCAGCCGACGAAGTGGAGCCGCAGGGAAATGGGAAATACATTTTAAAAAACGTGTTCATTGAGGTTTCGTGGTTATTTGTTATGTAGGATTATTTCGTCAATAGATGACTAATACAATGATACTATTATTTGTCAAGCTTTAATTACGATGACAAGAATTTACACAAGAGACAGTGTGCTTTGTGAAACAAAGTCAATGAAATTTAGGTTTGAATTTAAGATTTACCACTTATAGGTGGATTGCCCTAAGAAATTTATTTAACTTTTCTTTAAGTTTTCTCATTTTAAAATTGTGGATAACTAGCTTTGCTGGATTATTGTGAACATTAAATAGATAAATGCTTATATGTATAGTATATTAATATATTTGTATGGTATAATTATATTCATACATGTGTGTATATATATGTTTACATCTGTATCTATAAATACAGATGGGTTTACAAAGTGGAAGTTGTGACTTTGGTATAAAAAGCAGAATGCAAAAGTTAAAACTGCTTATGCTGGTACCATTAGAAAATAGAGGTTTATTTTCTTTGGGATGCATTGCTATAAAGTGATTAAATGATTAAGGGCACATATTTAGAATCTGACTGCCTGGGATTGATTCCCAGCTTCACCATTTTAATATTGGAAAGCACTTAGAATTATAATTTTTTTTCTTACACCATATATTATAAGAATTACCTGTACTAGAATTTAATAAATGTAATAAAGCACATGGCATACAGTAAGTATTCATTAAATACTAAGTATCATGTAGTATAGCTATTTGTTACTAAGGGAAAATGAGATTGATATTCTGATAAAATTAGTTACGATCATTTATTTTTTAATATTAGCACAGATTATTTGGGAGGGGAGCAGAGTGGCCAAGCCAGGTTAAGGCAGTGTTTGTAGGAGTTCCTCTAATCTCCAGAAAACAAGCCTATCAAATCATTACACTAACAGTTTCTCTGAAGAAAATTTCAACTTGGGACCCATAAACATAAGTTTAGGGGATGTTTTTAAATTGCTGTCAGTCACATGATATTTTTGGCATCCTCTCTAGCATATTCATGCAAGCTAGCTTTCCTGCTAAGGGAAAAACTGAGGTACTTGAAGGATGAATGCCCTTGTCAATGCTCTGGTTTATGAGTCAGGATAAAGCTTCTTAGATTAAGGTAAAAAAAATCAGAAAGCAAGTCAGAAAAAAAAATATTTAAGGAGATAAAAGGCAATCAAAACTGGTGCCAAGAGGTTAACATGGAGTAGACTCTGCCATAGAATAGAAAGAGGAGTAGAAATACATTACAGTTAATTGTGAATTTGTACACTGTGAAGATGACTGCACATTCCTTGCTTCACAGACCATGGGCAGGCAGGGTGGGGACATGGTCTATAACAGGTGTTTGGAATCTAGTTTCCACTTCTTGGAGGAAGAGAAAAATGGGGTAGTATGTAGCTACTGAATGAGATGTGGGGTGTGGTAGGCATACATAGGACTGAAATGGAATTGTCATTTGGAATGTGTGCTCCCTTCCTGGAAGAAGCACCTAGGAGACATCAACAAGCTTGCCATGATATATAAAGCTTACCAACCGTCCTCTTCAGAGACATTTATATAGGAGGACTGAAGGAACCAGGAGAAACCTGGAACACAGTTTTAGCGACTTGAAGGTTTTAGGAGGAAAACCGGAAGGCTAAGGGGAACACAGATTTAGATCTCAAGTAGAAAGTTGTGACTTAGGCACAAAAATCAGGTGCAAAGTTCAAAATTGCTTATGCTGATGCTATTAGAAAATAAGTTTTTCGCCCTGGCTGGTATAGCTCAGTGGATTAAGCGCAGGCCTGTGAACCAAAGGATCGAGGTTCGATTCCCAGTCAGGGCACATGCCTGGGTTGCAGGCCAGTTCCCAGCAGGGGACACATGAGAGGCAACCATACATTGATGTTTCTCTCTTTCTCACCTTCTCTTCCCCTCTAAAGATAAATAAATAAAGTCTTTAAAAAATGAAAGTTTTTCTTTTCTTCTCTTTTTAAAAAAGATTTTATTAATTCATTTTTAGACAGAGGGGAGAAGAAGGAGAAAGAGAGGGAGAGAAATATCAATGTGTGGTTGCCTCTCGAGTGCCCCATACTGGGGATCTGGCCCACAACACAGGCATGTGCCCTGACTGGGAATTGAAGTAGTGACCCTTTGGTTCACAGCCCGTGCTCAATCCACTGAGCCACACCAGCCAGGGCAGGCTTTATTTTCTGTATGATGATTACTCTACAATGATAGATTCCTGAAAAGGGATGGAGTAGTAGGCAGTGAAAGACCAGGAAGAGCATGTATGAAAATGACTTAATCAGACTAAGAAAGATCAAATTTGAGAAAGCAAATATGAAGAAAGTGCTATAAAATCAGATACTTTGGAAAATATTGAACAAAATGACCATACTGCATGTCCAATAATTCTTAAGAGAAAGCAGAAATAAGAATTAGAAACAAGGGTAGTCCATCAAGTAGCAGATTTCCTGTCATCATAGGTGCTCAATAAATGTATATAGATTGGATAAATGTATACACAGGGCTACAGAAAACTTTTTAAATAATGCCTATTTTTAAAGGCCTATAAAAAAGTAAATAAAAACTTTTAACTAAGAAAGGGGAAACAGTCTCATAAATACCAAGATTTGGTGAGATTTACTCTATGACTAGAAAACGGAAATCGTGAGGAGAACGATCCGCCGTGGGGCATGAGGGTTCCTGCACTTTCTGACTTGGTATGCTAAGAATGCAAGACACTGACTGCATTTTGCCCAGGCCAATGCTCAGTTTTGCATTTTCAGTGAGCAACCTCGAGGAATGAGGTGATGCCTTTCCCCAAACACCAGGTTTACTTCTGCCTGTGATAAAAGTTGTAAATTCCTTAAGCTCAGTGTTCTTCCCCTTAAATGTAGCCCACAGCTTATGAAAGCATTCATTTAGGCTACCTACATTATTTCAACATGACTCGAAAGGGCATGGGGAGCCAAAGCAAACCAACAGGAAGTTCTGGCTACTGCTTTGTCATGAGTAATAAAGTTCTTTTTTCCCCAATTCAGGAATCTCAACTTTTCTGCCAGCATCTATGAAACGGTAACAGATTGGCTTATTAGCTTACTAACAGGGTAAAATCTAATACCTTTTATATATTTTTTGACAGTAATAGAAGGATATATCTTGTTTATAAGAAATATCTCTAATAGTAGAATGGAACAGTGCATGTTAAAAAGAAGCTACTAAACTTATATATGCTAGAAATTTCGTTCAATCTATGTTCTGAAAGCTATCAAGCTATCAGTGAATTAAATGGAATTGGGGTCTTTCAGATTATTTGTGTCCTTTTATGAATTCTACTAAAACTCTGTCTTTAGTGATTTATATTTTTCAGTGGAATCTTGCTAAACTCTATAGCTCTGCCTATTCTGTTTGGGTAAAAGTCAATTTTAATATCTAGGTCTTGATTCTGCAGTCTTTAATCAAACTCTTAAAAATTATAATGCCATTAGCCACTCATTTATAATAAAATTTAAATCACATGGCTTTAATTATGGTATTAACAAAGATGTTCACAATATAATAGATGAAAAAGCTTACAAAATTATGTATGCCATTAACTTCCAAATTACAAATCTCTCTATTTATTGGTGTAGTTATAATACACCTTGGGGTTATACATACCAAAATGTTCATAGTGGTAGGATTAAATATGGGTTTAACCTTGTTTGTATTTTTCATGTTTCTACAATCTACATGTGTTACTTTTATAATCATGAAAGTTCTTTAAAATAATAATCCATACTTACAACTCACTTGTAATTACTGTGCAGGATATAAGACATGTAAAATAAAAGGAATCTTCTAGATTTATATTTCTATACTTATTTTATTTTATACTTATTTATATACCTATATTTTTAGTGTAAGTATTTTTATGAATAACTGCAAATGTCCTTTAAGAGATAGGACAATTGAAAATTTTACTTTTTTTTTTTTTTTGCAAATCTGAACATTTAAAAATGAAAGCCCAGGGGGAAAAGAAAGCATGGGTAGACAATAAAAGACCAAACAGAAATTTCTCATTGCGAGAAAATGAGTATAGGGGTAAGCACTGTTAATGGATCAAATTCTGTCCCCCCAACCCCATTTATGTCATGAGGTCCTAGCCCCCAGTACCTCAGAATGTGACCTTATTCTAAAAAGGGTTTTTGTAGATGTAGTCAAGGTAAGATTGGGTCATTAGAATGAGCCCTAATTCACTGTGACTGGTGTTACAAAAAGTGACAAGTTTGGATACAGAAATAGGCACGCAGAGTGAATACCATGTGAACATGGTTTATAATGTGTAGTTAGGACTCACTGAGATAAGGGAGGTTAGGTAGAAATAGAATCAGGCAAGCAAAAATTAAGTTTACTTAATTGTTAGCAATCATGGAAAGAGTGTTTCAAGCAATAGGTTGTGATAAAAAGCCTCAAATGATAGGGGATCATAGAGAGGCAGTGTTAGGGAAAAGATAGTCAGTCTCTTCAGAGACAGAGTTCAAATGTTACCTCCACCACTTACTAGCTGTATCAACTATAAAAGTCATGTCACCTCAATAAATCTCATTTTCCTCACCAATAATGAGAGGGCAATATGTGTCTTGCTTAAGTTCGGTTTTAAATAATGAGCAACCAAATGTAAATACCCTTGTGCACACATATACATAAAAGACTTAGCAAGAATAGGTGTTCAGTAAGTGAAAGCTGTTATTACTGCTATAACATAGTGAAGGAAGAGGATTAGACTATTAGGAAAAAAGAAATAGAAAAAATAACTGAACACTTACTATGTGCTAGGTACTGTTCTCAGAACTTACAGGTATTAACTTACTTAATACTGACAACAATACTATGAAGCAGATACTATTTTGATTCCCATTTTACAAATGAGAAAACAGGCACAAAGCAGTTATTTGCTCAAATCCACACAGACAATGAGTGCAAGAGCAGGACTCAAAGGTTTTCAATACTATGCTATATTTCATCTCTTTTTTTGTTTTTGAATTTTTTAAATTTTATTGTTGTTTAAGTACAGTTGTCTGCATTTAACACCCATAAATCTTTCCCACCCCAGCCATCCCCACCTCCCACCCCTGATTCCACCAACCCTAGGTTTTGTTTATGTGTCCTTTGTAGTTGTTCCTGAAGACCCTTCCCGCCTTTCCACCTCACTGTCTGCCCCCCACCTCCCCTCGGGTTACTGTCAGATTTTTCTTAATTTCAGTGTCTCTGGTTATATGCTGCTTGCTTGTTGCCTTGTTGATTAGATTCCACTTAAAGGTGGGATCATATGGTATTTGTCTTTCACCACCTGGCTTATTTCACTTAGCATAATGCTCTCCAGTTCCACCCATGCTGTCACAAAGGATAGGAGCTCCTTCTTTCTGCTGGGTAGTATACCATTGTGTAAATGTGCCATAGTTTTTTGATCCATTCATTTACTGATGGGCACTTAGGTTGTTCCACCACTTGGCTATTGTGAAATGTGCTGCTATGAACATTGAGGTGCATGGGTTCTTATGGATTGGTATTTCAGCGTTCTTAGGGCATAATCCCATCAATGGAACTGCTGGGTCGAAAGGCAGATCCATTTATAGTTTTCTGAGGAAATTCCATACTGTTTTCCACACTGGCTGCACCAGTCTGCATTCCCACCAACAGTGCACTAGGGTTCCCTTTTCGCTACATCCTCTTCAACACTTGCTGTTTGTTGATTTGGTTATGCTGGCCATTCTGACTGGTGTGAAATTGTATGTCATTGTGGCTTTAATTTGTATCTCTCTGATGACTAGTGATGCTGAGCATCTTTTCATATGTCTCTGGGCCCTCTGTATTTCCTCGTTGGAGAAGTGTCTGTTCAGGCCCTTTGCCCATTTCTTAACTGGGTTGTTTCTCTTCCTGGAGTGAAGACCTGTGAGTTCTTTGTATATTTTGGAGATGAAACCCTTGTCTGAGGTATCATTGGTAAATATGTTTCCCCATTCAGTTGGTTTGCTTTTCATTTTAATGCTGTTTTCTTTAGCCATGCAGAAGCTTTTTATTTTGATGAGGTCCCATTTGTTTATTCTTTCCTTTATGTTCCTTGCTGTAGGGGACATATCAGTGAAAATATTGCTGCATGGGATATCTGAGATTTTCCTGCCTATGTTCTCCTCTAGGACTTTTATGGTGTTATGACTTATATTTAAGTCTTTTATCCACCTTGAATTTATTTTTGTGTATGGCGTAAGTTGGTGATCAAGTTTCATTTTTTGCATGTAGCTGTCCAGAGCTCCCAACACCATTTGTTGAAGAGGCTAGTTTTACTCCATTTTATGCTGCTGCTCACTTTGTCAAATATTAATTGACCATAGAGACTTGGGTTTATTTCTGGGCTCTCTAATCTGTTCCATTGATCTATGTGTCTGTTCTTATGGCAGTACCAGGCTGTTTTGATCCCAGTGGCCTTGTAATACAGTTCAATATCAGGTTTTGTGATCCCTCCTGCTTTGTTCTTCTTTCTCAAAAATGCTGCAGCTATTTGGGGTAATTTATGGTTCCATATAAACTTTTGAAATGTTTGTTCTATATCTCTGAATATGTCATTGGTACTTTAATAGGGATTATGTTGAATCTATAATTGCTTTGTGTAGTACGGACATTTTGATGATGTTATTTTTTCTAATCCATGAATATGGTATATGTTTCCATTTGTTTGCGTCTTCCTTAATTTCTTTCTTCAGTGTTGTGCAGTTTTCTGACTATAGGTCTTTTACCTTCTTGGTTAGGTTTATTCCTAGGTACTTTATTTTTCTTGTTGCTATATCAAATAGGACTTCTTTCCTGATTTCTATTTTTGATATTTCATCTTTGGTGTACAAAAATGCCTTTGATTTCTGAATATTGACTTTGTGCCCCACTGTTTTGCCAAATTTACTTACTAGGTCAGGTAGTTTTTTGGTGGAGTCTACAGGATTTTCTATGTACACTATCATGTCATCTGCAAACAATGACAGTTTTGCTTCTTCCTTTCCAGTTTGGATGCCTTTATTTCTTCTTCTTGTCTGATTGCTGTGATTACTATGTTGAATAGAAGTGGTGAAAGCAGACATCCTTGTCTTGTTCCTGATCTTAGTGGGAAGTCTTTTAATTTTTGCCTATTGAATATGATGTTGGCTGTAGTTTCTCATATATGGCCTTTATTATGTTGAGGAATGCTGCCTCTATTCCCACTTTGCTGAGTGTTTTTATCATAAATGGGTGCTGTACCTTATTAAATGCTTTTTCTGCATCTAGTGATATGATCATGTGATTTTTGTCTTCCCATTTGTTTATGTGATGTGTTATGTTTATTGACTTGCGAATATTGTACAATCCTTGCATCCCTGGAATGAATCCCACATGGTCACGGTGTATGATCTTTTGAATGTATTGCTGGATATGGTTTGCCAATATTTTGTTGAGGATTTCAGTCTCTATGTTCATCAGTGATATTGACCTGTAATTTTCTTTCTTTGTTTTATCTTTATCTGGTTTTGGGATTAGGATAATGCTGCCTTCATAAAAATAGTTTGGGAGTCTTCCATCTTCTTGGATTTTTTGGAATAGTCTGTGAAGTATAGGGGTTAGCTCTTCCTTAAATGCTTTGTAAAATTCTCCCGTGAACTGTGCAGTCCAGGGCTTTTGTGTGTGGAGAGTTTTTTGATTACTGCTTCAGTTTTGTCAGCTGTTATTGGTCTGTCCAGGCTTTCTTCTTCTTCATCTCATTCAGAATTACAGGTGTGTTTTCAAACAGTTATTTAGTCTGTGACAGTGAATCTGTATTCCTTTATAATGATTATAGAATTTCTAAACAATGAATTGTTTCAGTTAAGGCAATTCTGGAAAATAGTTTTCTACCAGGCCGCATCTTCTATATGGAATGTTCTTTGTCAGGAAAATATTTGTAATAAACATGTTTGCCTTCTTAGTGATTGATTAAAGTATAGAATTTGCTTTTGGGCTCCAGAGCAAGATAATTGGATTATGTGTCCTCTACAAGGGTGGGCAAAACTAGGTTTATAATTGTTCCTATGGAAAATAATACAATAATTAATCATTAATAATACAAGGATAAATTCTGTGTTTCACATACTCACAACCCTAAACCTACTTTTGACCCACCTCTGAATTTAGTTATGTGATAGTAGGCCTGAGAAATTTAATGGACTATTAGTTTTTGACATTTTAACCAACAAAGTGATTTAAACATTTTTTGGAGGCAGATTGTTGCAGTAGTTTATATCAGCTCACAAGAGTTGATAAATTTTCAGAAATTTGGTAAGCTGGTTGTTAAATACAGCTGTTATTAAAGATTGAAGTATACATCAAATCATCTATTGAAGGACATTTCTGTTATTTCCATTGTCTTGCCCACTGTGAATAATGCTACAATGAACATAGGATTGCATAGATCTTTGTGAATAAATATTTTCAAAACATCATGCTAAGCAAAACAAGTCAGACAGAAAAAGTCAAGAACCATATGATTTCACTCTTATGTGGAATATGAAACTGAAAGCAACAAATAAGAAAAGCAATAAACAAAAACCCATACATGCAGACAACAGTATGGCGGCTACCAGAGGAAAGGAGAGTGGGAGGTCGAGGATAAGAGGTGAAGGGGGTCAGATATGTGATGACATGAGAAGATCTGGCTTTGGGTGGTGGGCACATAATGCAACACACTGATGATGCACCAGAGCATTGTACACTTGAAACCTACATAATTTTATTAACCAGTGTCATCTCAATAAATTTCATTAACAAAAATGAAATTATATAGAAATACAGATGTATAAGCAAAGGTTATAAATAATCAAAACACATTATGTTGCTACATTTTTACTATTATTTCTGTTCTTAATGTTACTGACATTAATTTTATTTGTATAGAGGAAAAACCAAAGAAGGGTATGCTGTTGCACATCTCTTCTAAGCTTTGTGCTCAGTGACATCGACTTGATGGTTGAAATTGGTCAAAGCGGGAGCATGTATTCCACAGATATCAGCTAACTAAGGCTACAAATCAGGGATCCCTCTGCTCCCTCCAGCTAACTGTTAAGCTTTCATTATTAGCACACCACTGCAAAACTAACCGACAGACTCTGCTTCAGTGCTCATACTTACCTTAGTGCTATCACTTGAACTGTGATATGTAGGATTTCAGAAACATAGTTAAAACATAATTTGCCAGTAATTGGTATTACTAGATATGCATTGTTAGAGAAGCCTTCTGTGCCATCTCAGAGATCTCAGATCATTAAAGTACCCATTTTATTTTCCTTCAAATCCAGAGTGATGATGTTTCCTTTTGTTTGAAGAAACTAATCAACTTCAATTTTTGATTTCCTGAAACTTTTGTTATTTCAACTATTTGAAATTTTAATTATATCTTTATATTAATTCATAAAAATAATTTTTATTCACTGACCTTATTTCTTTTCAACTTAAGTATTTTCTAGCCTGTCCCCACCAGGGCCTGTGTGTAAGGTGACACATTGAAAAAGGGATAGCAGTGGTGAAAGTCTCTCTAGAAACCAAAGTGAAGCTTAAACTTTGCAATAGGGAAAGTATAAGAAGGAGTCAAAAGGAAGGAGAGACACTGATGTCTAATGGCTCAAGGCAAAGGCTCTAAAGTCAAACTGTTAGAATTCCAATTCCAGCTCTGCCAATTTCTACTGTGAGACTTTGAGCCAGTTACACATAGCCTCTCTGTGCCTTTGTTTCCACCTCTATAAAATGGGGATAATAATTGGATCTGTTCCATATAGTTGTTGTGCAATAGTAAATGTAATGAATGTAGTCACACAGAAAATGACCTGGTATATGATAGGTATAATGTCAATACTTGCAACTATTCTCTCTTTATGCAAAGGATGGGTTTTCTAACCCCAAAACAACAGGAAGTTGGTTCTGTCATTTCTTACACACTCTTTTTCTAAGAACAGGGTTTTTTTTTAGTTTTTAAAATTATATTTATTTATTTTTTGAGAGAGGGGAAGGGAGGGAGAAAGAGAGAGAAAGACATTGATGTTTGCTTGTTTCTCACACGCCCCCACTAGGGACCTGGCCCGCAACCCAGGTATATGTCCTGACTGGGAATCGAACCAGCGACCCCTTGATTTGCAGGCCACTCTCAATCCACTGAGCTACACCAGCCAGGGCTCTTACACACTTTTAGTCAGGACTCTCTTTAGTTAATATCTAAGGTAGCTCATAATTCATTCTATGGAAAAATTTAAACTTTGGGGCAAGTGTGCCCCAAAGTACTGTTTCTCAATTTTTAATTATGCACACATTACATGAACTGTTACAGTTGGAAAATAGAAAAGCATAATGGAACTGGAAAATTTATTAATCTATCTGAATGGGCTGCATACAAATCAGTTGTGTGCTGACCTACTTGGATCATTTAACTGAGCCAACTAAATGGCATCCTATGGGAGCAGGTGGTTGTTTGGTCATATGTAGACAAAGCCCGTAGGATGACCTACTTGGGATCAAAGCCCAGAAGAGAGAGTTGACTTCTCCTAAAGTGTATAATGTTAATATTTTTAAATATGGTTTAAGAACTGTGAATCTTTATTTAATAGTTATTGTATAATTAAATATATAGGATCCCAATGGAATTGTCCTTATTTTTTCACATTTCTCTATTATCTAGTGACTCAGAAGTAATTATGGGTGAGAAAAATTTAATTTGAGGTTTTAGATGTAACCAAAGTTTAAAAACATCACACACACACGGCAAAGGACAGTTTAGTGGTGTTTTTATGAAATATTAATGACAA
Source organism: Carollia perspicillata (assembly GCA_004027735.1). Taxonomy (NCBI): domain Eukaryota; kingdom Metazoa; phylum Chordata; class Mammalia; order Chiroptera; family Phyllostomidae; genus Carollia; species Carollia perspicillata. The sequence continues at coordinate 26,418 of PVKM010008252.1, forward strand.
TGCCAATGTACAATTTACTTTTGTTCTAGGCTATTAAGAAACCCATTGGCTGCAACTAAAATTTGTTTTTATTTTCTTATTTTGAGATTATGATTATTAGTATGTCTTGAGTATATCTAGCTTCCTGGGTGATATGTTTTCATAGGAGGAAATTTTAGTGAACAAGAGTCACTAAGTTGTACTTAACAGAAGTCTCCTAGATTGTTATTTCAATTACATAGCAATCACCTGACTGAGTTTAGGTATAAAAATAATAGCCCAACTAATTATCATTATTGGTTTGTAATGATTACCCAAGATTTTTTATTCTGACACCAACTCTCACCTTTTTGGGCTACAGAGCAAAAATACCTTGGATAATGAAAACCATAGGTAAGAAAAACCACACTTAATTATTTTGGGGCTGAATTTATAGGTATAGCTAGTTTGACTCATGGATGACTTAGGGAAGTGTTTAGTTATATTATTTATATGGAGTCTCTTCTTGTCCACTAGGTGTTAGTAGACACAATCATAATTAAAGAAATGATTTACTTTGTTTCATCTGTAGGGTTGTCTTTAATTATCATAATTATTTCTTTATTTATAAGTAATTATTTCTTTATTCATCATCAAGTAGGCATTTGAATGTAGGGAGAAAATACTTTTCAATCTGAATAAGGTATAGTGATATGGTGAAGGCCCCGAAAAAAGAGTTAACTATCAATTCAGTGTCATAATTAGAATTTTATTTTAGGTAACTTAACAGCTTTCTTGGGAGTTGAAGCTAAAGTTTCTTTTAGAAACACAACCTGGGGTGCATGCAGGCACCATGTATGTGCACACACACATGAGTACCCTGAGTGGTGTCTTACAGGAACCCCATGATCTTGCTATTGTTTGTGAAAGATTGATTATGTTTACATATGATATCAGGGACTGCTGATTTTCTAGGAGTAGACACTATAGTACCACAGACTCTAGGAACAAGCACAATCCTATTTATGCCTCCTTCTTATTGCCTCTGGCTTTTTTTTTTTTTTTTTTTTGCACCTTCCTTTTTCTCTGTGTGCAGACTTTCTGTTCTGTGCATGTTTTTGTCCTTTTCTGCATGGCTAGTTCAGGAAGCAACCATGTAAAAAGGTTTTGTGCAATGTGTGCCCTTCTGCCATGTCATTCTGATTTTTTGGAAGAGATGTCACCTGTTTAAAAGAAGGCTTTTTTTTTTATTTATTTATCTTTAGAGGGGAAGGGAAGGAGAAGGAGAAAGGTCAATGTGTGGTTGCCTCTTATGAGTCCCCTGCTGGGAACGGCCCTGCAACCCAGCCATGTGCCCTGACTGGGAATCGAACCGCAATCATTTGATTTGCAGGCCCGCGCTCAATCCACTGAGCTACACCAGCCAGGGCTAAAAGAAGGCTTTTGATGGTTCAGTTTGTGTCTCACTCACATACAATGATGCACCCATCAGTGTCTTAGTTACAATCATACACATGGGGCAACAATTACCAAATCGTTACATTTATAAATACAAATAATAAAATAAAACAACAAACAATACCAAAAGGGGAAATAATTGTAGTCCACAATAAATAAATTGTTGTATCCTTGTCATTCTTCTCCTAACCAGAAAAAATACCCATCATTGTATCACAACTAAGGACAGCAACTGAAATAACTTGTGTGTTTACACGGGGAAAAGAGGACCAAATGGGAAATCAGAAAGTTTATGAGCTAAAAGATTGACTGGAAGCAACTGTCTCATTTTTCCAACAGAAAGTGAGACATATATTTAGGGAACTGATTTTAGATTGTGGTTCAAAGGTAATTCAGTGGAGAAAGATAGTCTTCTTAACAAATGGTGCCGGGCAATTAGAAGTTTATATCTACTCCCCACAAAGGAACTTCAATCTGTCCCTTGCACTATATACAAAAATTAAGTCAAAGGGGCTCATAAATTTAAATGTAAAACCTAAAACTATAAAACTTCTACAAGAAAATCTTTGTGATTTCATGTTAGGCTGAGATCACAACAGTTTTTCAACATGACACCAAAAGCACAATCGGTTAAAATAGAGTTTTGTCAGAATGAAAAACTTCAGTTCTGGAAAAGGCACTTTTAGATAAATGGAAAGAAAGCCACAGACTGGGGGGGAGAGAGGGAGATACTTAAAATGCATATGCCTGGTACACGACTTGTAGCCAGAATTTATAAATAACTCTCAAAGCTCAATAGTGAGGAAACCAACATCTCAAAAATATGTACAAATATTAATAAGCACTTTAAAAGATGCTCAACATTTTAAATTAGGTAAATGCAAATTCAAACCACTATGAATTACCACTACACACCTGTAAGAATAGCTAAAAAATATTTAAAAACTAATTGTGCTAAGTGTTTTTAAAAAGTATATGGATGTAATGGAACTCTGATAACACTGATGATGGAAATGTAAAATGGTACAGCCATTCTGAAAAACAGATAGCAGGGTTTTTTTTTCTTTTTAAAACTTAACCATTCATGTACCATATGATTTAGCCACCCTACTCCTATTTACCTAAGGGGAATAAAAGGATTTGATCATATAAAGCATTGTGACAGATGTTCACAGAACATTATTTGTAATAGCCCAAACTGAAAATAACCCTAATATTCATGAATAAGCTAATAGATAAAGAAACTGTGTTATATAAAAACATGGGTGAGTCTCATAATAATTATGCTGAGTGAAAAAAAACAGTACAAGAGTACCTACTGGTTCCATGTCTATAATGCATTTATATTATAGCCAAATTTATAGGGGCAGAAAGCAAATCAGTAATGGCCAAGGGATAAAGCAGCAGTGGGAGTGTGGGGAGAAGAGTGGAAGGGAGGAACCACAAAGGAGCATGAGAAAACTATTAGAAACAATTACTATTTTGATTGCATTGATAGTTCCATGGGATACATATACATATGTCAAAATGTGTAAAATTGGGCCCTGGCCAGGTAGCTCAGTTGGTTAGAGCATCATCCTGACGCAACAAGGTTGCAGGTTTGATCCCTGGTCAGGGCACACACAAGAATAAACCAATACATAAAAATGTGAAATAAGCCCTGGCTTATTCTCAGTGGATTGAGCACGGGCCTGTGACCCAAAGGGTCATGGTTTGATTCCCAGTCAGGGCACATGCCTTGGTTGCAGGCCAGTTCCCAGTATGGGGCACATGAGAGGCAACTATACATTGATGTTTCTCTCCCTCTCTCCTTCCCTCCCCCTTTAAAAATAAATAAATACAATCTTTTTTAAAAAGTGGAACAAATTGATATCTCTCATCTTCTCTCTCTCTAAGTCACATTAAAATTTTTAAAATTGTATTCATTGAGTATGTACATTTGTTTTATGTTGATTATACCTCAAAAGACCTGCTAGAAATTATGCATTTTGACCTTGCCAAATATTGTTTTCTTACATGAGAAATCTTCCTTGTAGGAGCTAATTCTTTCAATGGACCCAGCTATAGGGCATTACAGATTTTTTTTAAAAATTTAATTATGAAACGATAGTGATGCTAAGGTCTCTGAAAAGTTTATTGCTATAGAATAAATTTTCTTTAAGAAAAATTTATTTTATCTTCTATTATCAAGGAAGTGCCAGCTAGAGAGCAAATTAGTAAAACATAATGATTTTGTCAGAATTATGAAGGACATTTTGGCTTATTGCCAGTTATGCAGTGCATAATTTTAAATGAAATAAAATAAAGTCTAAAAAGGTGCTAAGCTTACATTTGCACTTCAATTCTTAACAAACTTATGAGCATCATGTAGATATTTGGACACCTGGGAAGATTTATGAATAAACTTAACTTGGCCAACATAATTGTATTTTGAAACACATAGGGCTGGGTCATGACCAAGTGACTTAGATTCAGGGATTGACTACCTGGACCTTTATGGTGATATTAATAGAAACTCAAATAGAGAAATTAATGTTTTTTTCTCCTAAGGATAACAGGCATATAAGACACTATTACTAGAAGGGATTTAAGTATCACTGGAGACAGCAGAGTGGGGATATTTACATTTTATTTATGTTTAACTGATGGAAAACACTGGGCAGGAGCCAAATTCCCTGAGCCTTATCTATAGTCACTTTTAAGGACATCTTCTTCTCATCTGTCTTCTCAAATGTTCCAAGTTTTTATTAATGGTTTGTGAAAGAAAGGAAGGAAACAAATTGCTGAAACCAGGACATTTACAACTTTCCCACAATAATTTGTCAAGACAATCCAGTGCACAACCCACTACCATGCCAGTTCTAAACCTCTAAACCTCTGTTGAATTAGTGATAATATACTATATAGCCTGGAGTTTAAGAATTTAATGCAGTTACGAAACTCCTTTCACTAAATCTTAATATTGCTTACTCTTAAACTGAAATTGTGCAATCAAAAGTAGTCATGACCAGTACTTTTCAGGTACATAGAACATATGTTTCAAGGTATCCTGCTATGTACTTAGAACATTTAACTTTAATCTTTATAAGATTAGTAAAATTTGTGTTGTTTATCTTCTTCTTACAGAGAAGGAACCCAGGCACCAAGAAACTAAGTAATTTTCTCTTGGTCACACTGTTACTGAGTTTGTAGATTATGATTTGAACCCAGATCTTTGGTTTTCAACTACATACCTTTCCCACTAGATGATTCCTCATTTCCTCTACCTGTGTTAATAAGTACCCTTTGATACTTTGGGTCAGTCAGGAAGAAGAAATATAAATGAATATCCACAAAAGGTATATCCATTCCAGAATGGGAGAATTTCTGTAAGATAAATGAGCAAATTTTAAGCAAATAAATGGCAAATAATAATAATTAAAATATTTTTGTTATTCAGTAAAACACATCTGAGAGACTTATCAACCAAATGCAATTTGAAGATCCTGTTTAAATCCCAATTAAGAAAACTAAAGGAGCCCTGGCTGGTGTAGCTCAGTGGATTGAGCTCGGGCCTGTGAATCAAAGGATCACAGTTCGATTCCCAGTCAGGGCACATGCCTGGGTTGCAGGCCAGTTCCCAGCAGGGGATGCACGAGAGGCAACCATGCATTGATATTTCTCTCCCTCTCTCCTTCCCTTCCCCTCTAAAAGATAAATAAATAAAATCTTTAAAAATTAAAAAAAAAAGAAAACTAAAGGAAATTGAGGTAGTCTAAATACAAACCTCTTAAAATGCTGTGTGCCCTATCACAGTAAGTGTTTGGGCATAGAAAGTCAATGATCTGCCTGGTATATATATGTATGATTATTGATTGGTTGACATGTTAGCCTAGGCAACTTCTAAGATTCCTTTCTTTTTTTTATTAACAATATTAATTACTGACTTTTATTAAACTCTTCTAATATTACCCATTTTGACTATAACATTATTTAATTTCCTAACTGGTAATCATCTGACATCTTTCCTATACATTTTACTTGTTTATCTCTCCCACTGAATTGTAGACCATAAAGTCAAGAATATCTCTCTTTTGTATACTGCTATATTCATTTCTTTTTGAAGACACTAATTCTAAAATTATTAGAATAAAACTACTTAATAGGAAATGTACCCCAAGTATGGTAGATATTATTTGCAAAGATGGTCAGGACTGTATCTCCCATTCCACACAGTCTTTTGTAAAGAGGCCTTACCACTCACCCATCAAGAAGTGAAGTCTCTCTATCTCTGCTGCTTGATTCTGGGCTGGCCCTGTGACTGGGTTTGGCAAACAATGTGATAAAAGTGAGGCTGTGTAGCTTCCAATGCTGGACCTTGAGAGGGTGTGTGCTTCTTCCTTCTTAGAGTCCAGAACTACCATGTAAAGAGATCCAGCTACTCTACTGGAGAGTTGGAGAGACCATAGAAAAAAAGTGATGCCCATCCATTCCTTAATTGTTCTATTTATCTCAATTGAGCTAACAGATATGTTAATTAAGCCATCATAGACATTGAAGCCACAGTTAAATAACTGTGCCACAATTGAACAGAACTTGCAACTGATCCACCAGCTGAATGCAGCCAAAGGAATGATCCCAACTGAAGCCACATGGTAAAGAAGAACTATTCAAATGAACTCTACCCAAATTCTTGAGCAGATATAATGATTGTTGTTTTAAGTCAATAATTTGAGAGCAGCCTATAATATAGCAATAGATAACTTGGAATACACAGGCTAAAACAACAAGATGTTGTCTTGTCCTCTGTCTTATGCTTAAGCCTGATTTAAGTCCTGCAAGAAAATATTACACCAATAAGTGTTCACTTCACCATCCAACTAGCTACAGATATGTGAAGATTGAGGAAATCGCCATAACCCTGAACAAAAGACACACTGCAAGGACTTTGAGTTTGAGTGAGTAAGATAGTCCTTAACTGGGATAAACTTAAGTGTTACACAATAGCACATAGTGAAAGGGAAGAGAGAGAAAGCTATAAAATCGTCTTTCTGATGGCTGAAATGGTGAGACATCAACGTTACTACAATTTTCTTTCTTTTATTATTTTTGAAAAAGAGAAATTTGTGGGTATTAAATAATACCATAGAATGTAGAGAAACTTCCAAAGACAAAAATCTATATACATATATATTTCTACAGATTTGGGAAACAGTGACCATGTGAAAAAATTTTAATTTTATTTTTTATCCTCATCTGGGGACATTTTTTTCATTACTTTTTAGAGAGAGAGAAAGTGGGAGAGAGAACATCAATGTGAAAGAGAAGCATCTATTGGTTGCCTCCTATACACACCCATACTGGGGATCATACTTGCTTGGACCAGGGATTGAACCCACAACCCAGGCATGTGTCCTGACCAGGAATTGAACCTGCAACCTTTTGGTTATGGGAGATGCTCCAACCAATTGATCCACATTGGCCGGGACAACCACATGTACTTTTGTTTTTAGTATCCCTACCCTTATAATCCTGATGAAAATACTACACAATCCTAGATTCTTAGCTATGGTGGTAGTGGTTGACACTATCATCACTGTAATCATCCTCCATTTCAGGAAATGGTACCTTCCGCTCAGGAAGGTAATGATACCTTCCACTCAGGGAGAAAAAAGGGACACAGATAGGGGGACAGAGCAAAGGAAGGAGAGAGAAGGTGGAGAAAGGAATGAACTGGTAAGAGCTCTTGGTAAAGACTGAGAGAAGTAAGGGGAATAAGGAGCATAGAAATAATAAAATAGCATAAAATTTGCAAATTTGCTGTTCATAAGGAATATTAATGTATGTTATCTAATCTTTTTAAATCAGCTAATGCTGTTTTGTTATCTACATTAATGGATGAGGAAATATGGATGGGGTTGAAAGAGTGTTACTTGATTATCATTTTTTTCCTGTTAAAAGTATTTATTGAACCCATGCCTTGTCACAGTCACTATGCTAAGTGCTAGAAATATGATTGTTAGCAAAACAAACACACCTTCTACCCTTATAATATAAAGTCTGGTAGAGAAGAAAAACATTGTTCAAATAATCACAAAAACAACTGTAAAGTTGCAACATGTTCAAGAAACATGGTACTTGAAAACATTGGAAAAAAGATTTGATCTTGTCAGATAATCCTGACAGGTTTTTAGACAATCTGTTTAAATCTGTTTTAAAAATATATTTCATTCAAATATAGTGGTACATTAAAGAATCAATAAACATTTTCAAAGCACTCTTATCTTTTTACAATTAAATAAGTTGTCTAAGTAAGAAATGAAAACTTGGCTTTATTTCTCTGCACAGCACTGTGCCTCTACAGTGCCACCGTTTACTGTATCAGGATTCTATATTCTGTAGCCTTTGGTCAAGAACTGGCCAACAACGATGCCTGGAGGGGGAGGAACTCACTGTAGACATGAGAATTTAACCACCAGTTATTTGCTCAGCTATGAAAGTATAACTCAGCTGTCAGCCAGATCATTGAAGTCTGTGCCTCTAACCCCTAGGTTTGCCCCTTTTAGACATCTCTAAATAAATGTTACCTTTATATACCACCCAACTGAATAGACTGTGATGGAATAAGAATTATATTCACAAACTTCTGCTGTAGAAGAAAAGCGTGCAGTATAACCACTGAACATCAGGTAGCACTCCTACTCTAAGGACATAAAACCTAAATGAACACTGTCTTCTCAAATAACCCCAAATGATTTCAGATAGTTAATTCATTAATTCTTCTAACAGCCATGGCCAAGTTTCATAAGAATAAACAGGAAACTACAATACAAAGAGTTGAACTGATGCGCTCTGGGTTCCCCAAACTGAACAAGCACCAGAGTTGTAAAGCTCATTTTCCTCAATACAAACAGAAGGGTTTCTGAATGAAATGGCCACTGTCAACCTGTCCTAGAAATGTTCATTTGTACCCTAAGTGTTAATTAATCTATTTAATAATTTGTTTCTTCTTCCTACACATTTAATTCAAGAATCTTCACACTTAGATAACCTTTGCAGGCTTTGGTTATTACTCAAAACTGGAGTTTAGGCTCTTAAAATAATTCTTTTGTCTTATATTATTTTGATAAATAATAATTCCATGTGACAGTATTTGATCATAAGTTTCAACACTACTAACTTTTCAGTCCATCCTACTTGTCTTCCCGTATCTTTCTAATCTCCATTCAGTACATTCTCAGCTCTCTTACAGTTACTGATTTTTTAAAATTTCACTGTACCAAGAAAATATATTTTGTATGAATAATGTCCTTTATTGGTGGGGATATGATGTACACTTGAAAATAATGTGTATTCTGTAGTTACTGGGAGTATCATTTAAGCCCAGGTGGGCTTATTGATAGTGCCATGCATATCACTTATGTCTATATTGAATTTTGCCTAGATTATCTATCAACTGCTAAGAGACCACTGTTGATATCTCTATGATAGTGAAATTGTCTATGCCTCCCTTTAAATCTGTCAATTTTAGTTTTATACATTTTATTTTATTTTTATTTAATCTTTATTATATTTTTCCATTACCATTTATTCTCTTACACCCCCTTCCGCTCAGCAGTCACCACACTGTTGTCCACATCCTTGAGTCCTTTTTCCTTTTTGTTCAATCCCTCCACCCCCTAACCACCCCCACAACCCTCCACTAGCTGTCATCTGCTCTCCATCTATGAACCTGGCTCTGTTTTGCATATTCAATTTGTTCATTAGATTCCACATATGAGTGAAATCACATGGTATTTGTCTTTCTCTGATAGGTTTATTTCACTCAGCATAATGTTCTCTAGGTTCATCCATACTGTTGCAAAGGGTAAAATTTTCTTTTTTTGTGGCTGAGTAGAATTCCATTGTCTCATAGTTGTTTTATCCACTCATCTACTGATGGACACTTGGACTACTTCCATATCCTGGCAGTTGTAAATAACAGTGCAATAAACATAGGGGTGCTTATGTTTCATATATCTTAAAATGGTAATATTAGCTATATACATATTTATGACTCTTATTTCTCTCATGAGTTAAACTTTTATCTTTATGAAATGTTCCTTTTTATCTCTGGTTGTCTTGAAGTCTTATTTGATGTTATTTTGTGCCTCCCAATTCCCCCCCTGCCCAGCTTTGTTATACTTGTTTGCATTAGTATATCTTTTCTATCCGTTTACTTTCAACCTATTTGTGTCTGTATTTAAAAGTTTATTCTTTCCCTGCTGGTGTAGCTCAGTGGATTGAGCATGGGCCTGGGGACCAAAGTATTGCCGATTCAATTTCCAGTCAGGGCACATGCCTGGGTTGCAGGCCAGGTCCCCATTAGGGGTGCATGAGAGGCAGCCACATATCAGTGTTTCTCTCCCTGTCTTCCTCCTTCCTTTCCCCTCTCTCTAGAAACAAATAAATAAAATCTTTAAAAACTAAAAAATAAAAGTTTATTCTTGTAGATAGCATGTATTTGGACCTTTCTTGGTCAATCCTTTATGATTATCTGTAATTTTTAGTTGGAGCATTGAGTTCATTAACATTTATTATTCTGGTTTATATGATTAGATTTAATTTTATTTCTGCTTTCCCCCTCTGTTTTGATTCCCTTTGGTCCTCCTTTACTACCTTCTTTTGGACTACTTGAATTTTTTTAGAATTCCATTTTAATATGTTTTGACATTTTACCTATACCTCTAAATATACACAGTAAACACTTAACAGCATGGTTAGAGTCAGCATTATTTAATTAAAATGTAAAAACTTTGTTAGACTGATTTATTGCAAATCTCCATTTTTTATACTGTAGTCATAATTATGACATGTATACAATTAAACCATACCACACAATGGTATAATATTTTTAAAACAGTCACTTGTTTTATTAAGTAAGAAAAGATATAATCTTTTATATTTACCAATGTATTTACAATTTCAGATTCTATTTATTTTTTCAAGTTCTGAACTTTCATCTAATACTATTTGTCATTACTCTGAGAGCCTCCTTGAGAATTTCTTATAATGTAGATTATCTGACAATGAATTATCTTCCCTTATCTGAAAATATCTTTATTTTACCTTTAGTTTTAAAGGACATTTTCACTTGGTGTTTCATTCTGGGTTGATAGGTTTTTCCTTTCAGCACTTTAAAAATTTTGTGGTGGTGGTTGTTACACAAGCCTTGAATATATTAAAACCATTGAATTGTACATTTAAGTGCATGAATTATATGATATATGAATTATATCTCAATACATTTGTTTTTAAACAATTTTATTTCCTTATCTTCTGGTCTCCATTGTTTGTAAGAAGGCATGAGCAGTTGTCTGATCATTGGTTCCCTTTGTTTACAGGTCATTTTTCTCTGGCTGCCTTTAATAGTTTCTGTATTTCTCCTTTGTTGAATTACACACTCCCCCTCCCTCACACACGTGGTTACCTTCCTTTGGCTGTGGCTGTCCTGGACCTTGTCTTCTGGTTCTTCATGTCAGAGAGACTACTGGTCTTCTATTGGAGTTTTAGGCCATGAAGTACCTACTGTGGCTTTACCTCAAGCCCAGGTCCTTTTTATTTCTACCTTGTTAATTGTTACACATTGTTCATGACTCAACTTTTCCAAAAAGATTCTCTGAATCTCTATATTCAATTAGATGTGTCCATGAGTTCAGAATGCATTTGGCTGCATTTCATAGGAAATACTATTACAGTGACTTGAAAGAAATCTGGTAGGTTTTCTTTACTAATATGAAATTTAAAGGTAGTCAATTGAAAGCCAACACAGCAGTTCAGGTAGGACATTAGAGACTAGGTTTTTCCCTGTCTATTTGCACTTCTATCTGCATAAAGCTTTTGTCCTTATAGCTTCAAAATGAAAGTTATATCCCTAGACATTATATTCATTTTCCAGGTAGAAGAAAAGGTAAGGACAGTTCGTAAGGTTTCCAACTCAACCTGGTTTTCCTAGGACTTTCTCACTTTTAACTCTGAAAGCCCCAATTTCCATTATTTGAACCAAAAAAATCACATGAGATACACCTATGGTTTTAGCTTCTTATGCTTAGATAATATCCTGTAAAAACCAGAGCCTATTCATCCTTCTGCAGAGCTAATCTCTGACCAAGCTGTGGTCACAGCTCATGTTCACAATTTTGGATTATGATTACATATGGCTCTAGATTCCCTGAGTCATGGCATTAACAGTGTAGTTGATTATCTCCGGGGACTATTCCAGAATCTACTTAAGTAACTTTTCCTAAGAATGGCTTAGTTAAATATTGATATCATCTTGGTTATTTCACCAAGTTTTTAAAGTAATAGTTCAGCATTTATCTTACAAAGTAAAGTACATATAGTAAAGAGCAAAATCAAAATACAGATTGCTTTTAATATTCTCAAAGGTAAGTACAAACCGTAAAGTAAAATCAAACAAGCACAAAGAAATCTTAAATTTCTGATAGATCCAATTAATTTAAAAAGTTTAAATATACTGAAATTAAACCACAGGATCATTTATATTTATGTTAATCGTACTAGAACAAAATGTAGATGTTATTTTAGATAGGAAACATATCTTTCATGTGGGTGTAATTGCCTTAACCAGACTGTTTCCGTTATCACAAGAGTTTGAGGACAAAACAAATCATCAATATTAATTATGAATTCTAAGACAATCAAAATATATTTCTATCTTGTTTATTACTTGCTTTCTTCAAAACATTAAATAATATTTCATAGTCTTAGGAACAGAATATAGATCTTTCCATGGCAAACATACCAGTATATAGTCTGGCTAAAAACATGTAAGGTCTTTCTTCTATAACCTGGTATAATGTAAGCATAGTGAGGGACGTGTAGTATGTGTGCAGTGTTGTAAAAACACAAAGCAATCATGATAACCACCAGCATTGTCTTCGTCCTTGCCTCAATTTTTTCTTTCCACTTTTTCCATGAACCAATGAGTACAAAGAGTGAATACTAATAAAGTAACCCCTGCCTTTTAATGAAGGCACTTGTCATGTATTTTCTTCCATGCCTAATTATTATTTGACACAAATGCTTCTCAGCCATGTTTCAGTAATGTACAATGTGTCTTCAGCTGATGGTTTGCATTCCTCACCCCCACCACAGCCCAGCTCTCCTTCTTCTGTGAGTTGTTATGGACCCAATGTTTGTGTGCCCCCAAATTCACATGTTGAAGCTCTAACATGCAGTGTGGCTATATTTGTGTATGGGCCTATAAAGAAATAAAGTTAAATGAGTTTAAAAGAGGAAGACCCAGATCTGATTGGGCTAATGTCATTATAAGAAGACATACCAGAGACCTTGCCCATTACCACAATTCACAAAAAAGGGACTATGTGAGCACAGAGTAAGATGGCAGCCATCTACAAACCCAGAAAAGTCCTCAGAGTGAAGCCTTCCTTGATGTCATCTTGATCTTGGACTTCCCACCCTCTGGAACTGTAAGAAATATGTTTCTGTGTAAGCCTCCTAGTCTGTAGTGTTTTCTTATGGCAGCCCAAATGACCATAACAACATA
>PVKM010008253.1:0-39407 GCA_004027735.1 Carollia perspicillata
GTTATATTTTGTTTGTTTGTTTGTTTGTTTGTTTTATTGTTTAGGTTCCTGTTAAAGGTGAGATCATATGGTGTTTGTCTTTCACTGCCTGGCTTATTTCACTTACCATAATGAAAAAATGGATCTGCCTTTTGACCCAGCAATTCCACTGGTGGGATTATACTCTAAGAATCCTGAAACACCAATCCAAAAAAACCTATGCACCCCAATGTTCATAGCAGCACAATTTACAATAGCCAAGTGTTGGAAGCTACCTAGGTGCCCATCAGTAAATGAATGGATCAAAAAACTATGGTACATATATACAATGGAGTTCTATGCAGCAGAAAGAAAAAAAGAGCTCCTACCCTTGGTCAGATGCCCTTTAAATTAATAGCACAGTGAGAAAAGTGTCTTCTGTGGAAGAAAATTTCAGCACCATCAAACATGAGTTAGAATTCTCTTTTATTCTGAAATACGCATGTGAGTTGATTTTGGAGGTGCGGGGTGGGGGTGAGAAGAGTTGTGTTTTCCCTTGGTGTGGATCAGCATTCCAGAAGAGCCTTCCACCTGCTGAGCTGGTCATCACCCCAATCTTGTATCCCCTGTGCTGGGGCTGCAAGTCAGTTCTGGATGGATGTGTTTTACTTCACATTTAAGCTCCTTTCGTGTCATTTCTAGGCGTCCAGTTGTACTTGTTTCTTCCAGGCAATCCTTGAGGTAAACACCTGGAGTTTTATTTGAAGAGCTAGAACCCGAACCCTCCTCGTCAGTCTCTGTATTTGGGCTCTGCAGCTGGAAGGCATGCTTGCTCACGTTGCTTTTTTACCATACAGGAAATCCTCCTGGGAATTCAGGGTACATATGGTACCTTTGAAGTACCACAAGCAATTTTCTCTTTCCTACTTTCCTCCGTGTTTCGTTACATTATTTTAATTGATGTAGTTTGTCTGATGTATTATATTAGGAGAGCTTGAAGGATGATGTGTTTAGCGCACAGTGTCTCTTATGATTAAATTTCTTTGCAGAAACACAACGCCTCAGTGTTGACTCTGCTCACTCCCCCCAGTGCTCGGTTACAATGATGCAAAACAATGCTTTGCATGTTGTGCAGGAAAATCACTCAGACACCCCATCTCTCATGTTCCTGCCCCAGAGCTGGAAATTCATCACTCAAATTTGTTTCAAGTTTTAAAACTCTAATATTTATGGCACATATTTTCTCCCTTTATGAGTCCTGCATGTCTAGTTAAGCCTTTGATGATAGAAATTTCTATGTACATTCACATACAAATGTACTTTGTGGGTAGAACAGACTTTTTATTATTTAATGATGGAAGGGCACTCTGCCTCTGATAAAATTGATCTAATTAGCATGTAATTTAAGCCCAAGAAAGGTAAGGACTAATACCAAGCCTGCTAACCTGCATTTTTATATTAGTTTAAATTTCCTTTAATGGTAATTCCTTGAAACTTAATGACACTGACCTTTTCTTTTCTTCGTTATATCTCCAATATGCTTGTAATTACAAAATGTCCAGAAACAACTGTAGGAGTCTCTTTGCCTTGTGATTTGCTCCAGAAAATAAAAATGAGAAAGACCCCCTTCCTTTGGCACTAGTATTTAAGTCCAACCAATTCACAAAGTCCCTGGAACGAATCTTAAGAATAAAAGGACACATTTACTTATTTTGATCTGAGAGAGAACATCAAGGAGATGCAGCATCAAATACTATTTTAGAAATAATGCATGCAAACATGAATAAAAATAATCCTGTCTTTTCTGGCTATTTTGAGCATTTCTTTTGGAATGTCTAAGATTTGCTTTTTAATTTTTTTGCACATGTGATACATTGGCCCTTTTTCTTCTTTTTACTTCCTTTTATCCATTTAATATGTAAATGGTGCTTAAATGAACCTAGAAACATGCATTTGTTGATAAAGCAGTCAACTAATGAATTTATGATGATCTGTCTGCTTTGCGGTCAGGCAGTCTCTGACCTTTAAAAAGGTGGAACCGATTTTGCTGTGGTTAGTGAAGCGCGAGCAAGAGGCCCAATCAGCCAATTTATGTTTGATTTTATCACAAGCATGTCAGAGTTGATTTGGTCAACCCAGGTTAGGGTGAGAGAGAGGCAGAGAATTGCTAGAATTGGAACTAGCAAGGGTTGTTTTCAGGCTGAGCGATGCACGAAATCCATGCAGAACTCTTATGTATATTTTCAGTATAGTGAGTGAGATTCAGAATTTGGAACCATAAGTTGACATACGGTTTGGACTGCACAACACAAAAGGTTCTGGAATTCATGAGAGGAATGGCCGTAGGTAGTTTTATGTTGACTAAGCTGAAAAATGGCCACTCCCGTTTGTCGTCTAAGAAGAGGCACACCTGCCTTCACCTTTCAGAGGTTGAAATCCACACATATAAAGGGAATACTAGTCCTATGAGAAAATGTAAAAGTTGTTTGGTTGACAGTAGAAATCCTCTGCGGCATTATTTGTGGTAAAAACCTGAGTCCACTTAGGATTGGGTTAGAGGATTCAGTAGAATTGAGTATTCTGTTGGGACCCTTCTCTGCAGCCCAGAAGTAGTAATCTCGTGGGCTTCACCGGTCCTCACAGTTCCTCACCCCACTGCAGTCCCAGGCTGCCCTTCATTTTAGTTGTCAAGAAGCAGAAGCATTCCATGGACCTCTGTAAACATCAACATCCAGGGTTATTGGTTGCATGGGTTTAGGAGCTCTCATAAGAACATAATGAGGAAGGGAACTTCCAGGCTCACTTGCGGGGAGGGAGGATGGAGGAAGGGAGTTGGTGCATGGTATCATGCATGCCGACCAAGTTGTGTTTTTGCTGGCAACCCCTTTCCTTCCTTTGCCCTCTGCTACTGCATGACCCTGCCAACCTGTCCAGTAGGCTATGGCAGAGAGATGGCTCTGCAGGGGATCTAAGTTTATTAGTTTCCAAGGTGGGTCTGTGAGGTATGGTTCTCCCCAGGGAGCCATGGAAAATTTTTATGAATAATTATACCATCTCACTGGGACATTTAAGGGATGCAAATGCCTTGATTGACTTCAGATGTATGAAGTAAGAATTTCAAGATGGGACCTGAAGAACTGGATTTTTAAAAGTTGTCTAGCAAGCATGATGAGTAAGCAAGGTTGGGAAACACTGACTTATATGAGACAAGTCATATTAGGCCATTGCAGGGATCATTATCAGTGTTTGCATTTGTTATCTAAAAATCAGATTAATGCATGTTTTATTCTTACATAGTCAAATAATTAAGAGCATTGGGAGTTTTAGAGTTTTTTTTTAAGTTTCAAATATCCTTTTCTGATAAGACAATCTTAATGTAGAAAGATAAAATAGCCTCAAAGCTGATGTTTGCTTAATGGAACATTGTGATATATTCAAAGATAAGAACACCGCCTGGTTATAAAGTATGAAACATCCACAGGTTAATGGATGAGATCAGCATGTAAGTAAAAAATTATAATCCAGTGAGGTTCTTCTGGAAAGGAGCAGCCTAGCTATCTGAGTGTTTGTTTGGGCCCAGTGCTAATATTACAGTGGTGTTTGCATTATCTGTGTAGATCACAGGTGTCAAATACAAGGCCCACAGGCCAAATCCCTCCACCTTGTTTTATCCAGCCCAGCACATTGTTGCTACCTGGCCACAGCACCGAGCTCTTGCTTAACTGTTAGGGAGTAGTTACATTTATATAGTCCTAAAATTACATTCGGCCCTTTGAAGACAACCAGGCTGCCTTCAACCAGGCTGGTGTGGCCCCTGGTGAAAATGAGTTTGACACCCCTGGTGTAGATGAAATGAATCGTGTCTTTGTAGATATTGGGGTATAGGGTATTGTGAGCTAATAGTACACAGATTAATTCTATTGCATACTCTTCAGGTAGACAACCATGTGTGCCATACTAGGACAATGGGAAGAACCCTGGGTTCAAATTTGAAAAATGTACTTTCTGCCCTGGCTGGTGTAGCTCAGTGGATTGAAAGCCAGAGGATTTCAGTTGATTCCCAGTCAGGGCACATGCCTGGGTTGCAGGCCAGTTCCCAGTGGGGGACGCACGAGAGGCAACCATACATTGATATTTCTCTCCCTCTCTCCTTCACTTCCCCTCTAAAGATAAATAAATAAATAAAGTCTTTAAAAATGTACTTACTGGGTCAGCCCTAAAGGCTCATAACACTTTATTGTGCTATCTCTTATGATAGTATTCTCTCTTACTCTATTAGGTATTTATGCACCCTGTACAGGGGCATTATGGTAGATTCCCAATATCCTTTCTGCCTTACTCCATTGTGTAGGAGCTATGCAGTTTGCAGCATTGACTCCAATGTTCCTTGTGGGCCTCTGATTGGATTAAACCAATCCTAATCCCCTGGCTTTAGTCACTGGTGGGTGACTCATGCCTAAGCCAATCTCATTGTGGCAATTCCTAACCATAGAAATCAATTCAGGAGTTGTCCCACCAGAAACTGAAGGGTTTCACTGATATTTCAGGGAGATGATTTGTCAAGTGCTGGTATAGATGAGCTGTCAACGTGTCTGGGAATATGTTTGCACACTTATTCTGGACTTGATTATTAGAAAGGATCAGAACCTTCTTTTATGACTTGGTCAGCCTCAGAAACATTGGCTTCCTGCTTGTAACTCCAAAGTAGGCAGGTAATGTGCTCTGTTAGCTTTTTCTTGCTAATTGCATATCCTGGAGTGATTTGCTCATGTATACTGAGGTTGGTGCACATTTGTGTTTCTTCTCATTCTGCTGTAAATACAGTAAGTGTGGGGAGCACAGATTGGTCCCTGAATCACCTTCACCAGCTTATTTTTGAATGCAAAGCTTTTTTGGGAGGGAGGAAGGTAAGGAGGCAGATTGGGAAGGCCCTCAGACAATATTGACTCTGGCCTCTTAATCTGATAAAGCTCCTAATCAATGCCTAGAAAGATGAAATATCTTTTCTCAAATAGAGAAAAGACTATAGAGCCAAGTAATTCTAGAGCTTGTGCTCATATGAGTGTTCTGATTCTTTAGCCACTCCCATTAGCAGATGCCATATACTGAGAGCACCCCGGCCAAGGGCACCATAGTCCCTTATTGAACTACTACAGTGGCCTCCTAACTCTTGTTTGCATGTGTGCCATACTGCCCCCAATCCATTTTTACACAGGAGTCTGAGGAAGCCTGATACGTTAATCTAATTCTCTCGAATGTCTTTACCTGGTGCCAACCTATTTGGTAGGAAATACAAGTCTCTGTGCTAGTAGGAAGAGAGAAGAGCGATACAGAAAGGAGTAGAGTAGAGGGGCATTTTATAATTTGTAGAAGACAAATAATCATTAAATCACGAACCTAACAAGTCTCCTTCCTCCAGAGAAATTAGTAAGTTGCTCCAACTGGCTGCTTCTGGAAGGGTAGAGAGAGAACATGGCCAACAGCCTTGGACTCATGATTTTTAACTTCTCTGGAGCTAAAAATGGCCACAAGCAAGTGTGGCCTCAAAATCAATGAAAAACATTTTCGAGTCAAATGCACCCCAGCTGAAAAATAAGGGCATTATGTAGGGCAACATGTCTGTGATTTTTTGAAGCTCTTCTAAGATTTCATTATGAAACAGTTATATTCTTTATTTGAGGTCTTCCTGAAATATAACAACTCAGCTTCTGTCTGGGTTATTCTGTAGGTATTTTTGTGGGTTAGCAGAAGAGAAAAATGTGGCTCAACACAGGCAAACAAACATAACATGAAAAAGATTGGTGGACTAGAAGGGCAAAGGAGTGAGAATAAAGAAACAGGGATGCTGTAGATGGAGCTTGCAGAGGAGAGAAGGGGGAGTTTGTTGGAAGTCTCTTTGGGAAGACCTTGAGGGGATGTGAGCAGCAGGAGACGAAGACACTGGGGAGGGCCAGTGAAGCTGGCAGCAGGAAGCAGAAGAAACAGCAGCCCAGGGAGGCATCCATCATCTTGCAGGAAACTGAAGGGCTTCCACCACCCAGGCAACTGTACGCATGCCCTCTTGTTAGTTACTGTAAAATGTAAAAACTCAAGCAACTGAAACCAATGTGGCTTTTTTAGTGTTGGAAAGTAGTGCTTTGAGGAGTTCCTTAAAGAAGGTGTGGAGAAGGAGGAGAAGCCTGGAGGGTTGGGGTTGGCATTCTTGCTGTCATGCAAGCTTGCATAGAAGGATGTGAGTTAAAGAGAGCTGAGAGCACAGGCTATTTGGGTCAGCTGATGAGCATGCCATCACTTACAGGAATACTCAGCCTTTGGGACTGCTTTTTTGCCATTTGTATTTCTCCCATTGTGCCATGGTAATTTTTGAATTAAACATTGGAATTCCTCACTTTCAAGCAATTTAAAAGTTACTTTCTTGGTGAAGGCCTCTGTACTTTGCATCTTCATTCCTAGCAGAGGTCTTTGGTGCATAACAGGTGCGTAGTAAGTGTTGAATGAAAGAAAGCACATTATTTTCCATTAACACCTTATGGGAATTAATTCAGCACCTTAGATCACATCTCACAATCAAACTGGAGAGCAGTACAACTAAGGAGGGTTGCAGAAGGATTCTCTCAGTGAAGCCAGGATATAAAACACCGCGGATGGGGGTCATGTCCTTAACATGATGAGGCAAATCAGAGTTGCCTGTGCCCTCTAGAATTTAGTAGTCATCACAGATTTTTGCAGGGAAAAGTTTGGTATTGATGACTTAGCATTCTCGTTTTGTTCATTAGCTTCCAGAGAACCAAGACATGTTGGAATTTCTAAGAGTGTTGAGGTGCACATTTAAGCCAAACTTCAAATAAGACGGGGTGTGTGAGGTCTGGAGGCTTCCTTTCTGTCATAGCATCTGCAGTAACTCTTGTCGGATGATCAACTCTTTTGTATCTTCAGACTCTCCCTCACACCATGAATCAGTGCAGATAGGAATGAACTTTAGGGAAGACAATTTGGCACAGGTATCAGAAACTTTAGAAAGTGCTCTTCTCATTTGAAGGAGTGATCGATCGTCCGGATTTCAGGGAAAGGAAACAGAGATGTACATACATAAATGTGTCTCATCAAAGAATGTTGACACATGGAAAATTGAGAAGGGATAAATCCAAAGACCCTGGAAACTGACTAAATTGGTTAAATAACTTATGTACCTTTATTAGATGTATCAGTAATACCAACTAGTCATATAAACAAATAAACAAACAGATACTATATCGAGACTGCTTTATGATGTGGGGCACTTTCATGATACTTTTAGTGACAACAAAGCTTATAAAATGGTATACTTGATATTTTTGTATAAAAATTGAGGGTCACAATGCATACCAAGATAATGATCATTGATACTTTCCTCCAGGTGATAGGAGAATGTTTAATTTTTATTTTTTGTACTGTTATACATTCTGTAGGGGTTTTTGACATTAGTGTGAGTTAATTAGGTAGTTAGAAAAATTCTTTCAAAACACAATTTTGCCTCTTCGCTTTTGGTTATAGATTTACAAATTAGAGTAGTCTCCTTCCCCCTCCAGAGACCATGGGTTAAGGTACAGAATTCGATGTGAAATCAATGATGTAGGTACTGATTATCACTATTTTACACACGAGGATGCTGAATTTAGAGAAGTAATTTCCCTATTACGCACAGAAAAAACCCCCAGCTAAGTTGGGACTTCAAACCAGGTCTACAAAGCCAGGTATATAATACTGACCTCACACCCCACTTCAGATGGTGAGTGTTTAAGTATGAGCTTTCTAATAACCCACCAATGTGGCATGTGTCTTAATAAATTCAGTGAAAGAACATTAATGATGAAATCAAACTCTTGAATTTGAAGACAGTTCTTCACAAGTCAGTTAATACAGCCCTGCAGTGAAATACGCAATTCTGCCTGCAACCCAAAGCTGTTTCTATCAGTATGAAAAGTGAGATGTGAAATTTTGGTTGCCTCCTACTCATTATATGTTGGTTCATGCTCTGTAATTGTCTTAGTCTGCTTGGGCTGACATAATGAAATGCCATAGACTGGCCAGCTTAAAGAACAGAAATGTATTTCTCACAGTTTTGGAGACTGGATGTCCAAGATCAAGGTGCTGGCAGATTCAGTGTCTGGTAAGAGCCCACTTCCTAGTACAAGGGCACTAATCCCATTCATGAGGGCTCCACCCTCATGAATGAATCACCTTCCAAGGACCCCACCTCCAAATACCATTGCTTTGGGGATTAGGATTTCAACATATCGACTTTGGGGGACAGGAATAGAAATGTTCAGTGTACAGCAATAGCCTTGGCCTTTTGTTGTGATGTGACTAAATGATTTACTTCACTTTGCAATTTGTAGCTGAAAAAAATGCTATACGTTATCTCTGAAGACATTGAAACAGGTGCTCTTTCATTAAAAATTTACTAAAAAGGTTTAGAAAAATAATCACTTTTGATACTCCACAAAACAAAGATCAAGGTGCAGTGTCTGCTGCCCCATTATTCATGCATAGAGGTGCTGTTGTTTGTACAATTTTGGAAAATAATAAAATAGAACAACAAAAAGGAAAAGGCCACAAAAAGCTTCACTAAAACCGGTGGTTTAAGATGTTTTCTTCAAGTTCAGGTAAATAAGGTGATTTTTATATGCAAATCACTGCCCTTTTCACTTGAAGATATTTCAAATGGAAAATAAGCTGTGGCTTTCAAAGGAAAGCTTCCTGGTGTAGCAGCTATTAACACTTTATGGGATTGTTGTCTAATCTGCAAGAACTAAACAACAAAGTGTTTATTGTATATGCAAACTCTTCTCCTCCTCCTCCTCCTCCCCCTCCCCTCCCTTCTCCCTCCCTCTCCTCCTTCTTTGTGTTCTTCTTTATGGTATGGTTATGAACAAACTACGACTGCTGACCTTCCCCCCCAAACCTATGATCATTCCCAGCATCTGAATGCACGTGAGCTAGTTGGAGTCCAGTGGGGTTCCCCCAGAAACGAACTCTGAGCCAAGGGTTTGAATGCAAGTAGTTTATTTGGTATGTGGTCCTAGGGCACTGGTGGGAGAAAGGGGAAGTGAGACCCAATTGTCGAATACAGGGAGGGTTTGATATGAAGCAGATTATCACTATGGGCAACGGTGACTTAATCTTGCTGGCACTCCAAAAATCTGGGTAGAACACATGCCTTACAGTTATTCTGCCTCAAGAACGAGGGAGCTGAGGTATTGATATACCAACTCCCATTAATCATTGCTTAAGACAGCTCCCAGGGGATGTAAATTCTCCAGGCGTCCCAAATTGCTATTGCTGCTCCAACAGTAATGCTATCTCTGGAAGCCAGAGAATGTTCTCAGGCAAAAAACAATGCAGGTACTGGCAGTTGGGAGTTGGCATATGCACTAAAGTATTAAGAGTGAGGGAATATGGGTGGGGCGCTGAGAGCATCTGCTGCAGATTTAGTTGCCAAATTAGTAGTTGGATGCAAAACGTATTTTCTGCTACTCCCCAAAGCTAGGAAGCACACAGAGAAAACTTTGGGTAAAGGGGTCTGACCATATTTGAGAGTAATTTGTTATCTAGAAACATGAAGAAGAGGCATATCCAAACACCAATTTAGAGAAAGTGCCTCACATGTATACACAGAGACAAGTACAAAATGTCTATTGCAGCATTTTTTGGTAAAGGAGAAAAATGGAAATAACTCAGATTCTTCAACAGAAAAAGTTGAATGCAAAAAGGAAGCTGATGAATGACGGGTCCAGATGATCACATACATAATGTTTAAAACATGAAAAACAGTATTGTAGATTGTTTATGAATACATACATATGCTGTAAAAATATAAAGCATGCATGGGAATGATAAACACCAAGTTTGGAAGACAGTTGCCTAGATATTTTCCTTTCAAGGGGGAGGGAAACAGATGGATGAAGGGAGGGGACATGGGAGCCTCAAACCACATCCAGAATTATTTCTTTTTTTAGAACAATTATCTGAGGCAAATATGGCAAAAGAGTAAGATTTGACAAAGTTTTATTGTAGGTGCACGGATGTTCTTTTGAATATTCTCTACTTTTCTGTATACCTAAGACATTTCATCCTAAGACAGGAAAAAAAGTGAAAACAAAGCAAAAGATTAAATTTTTTGTAGCATTCATATTTTTACCATTTTTTGGGAAAAAGAATTGTGCAATCAAGTGGTGGAATGTGGATTTTTTCCTGCAATAGAATTTCATGTAAAATGTTGAACTTCCTAGTTCAAACGTTGGATTTTCTAGTTCTAATTTTGAATTCCAAAGTTGTGCATACTGTGTGATTGCACTCACTTCAGAAACCTACTTATCTCCTTCCCTTCCCAAGTTTGTTGATGAAGAAATAAAATTCCTCCAGAGAAATATCAAGAAGTATTATCTGGTAATACAGTATGTCTCAAGTCCAAGCTGTGGGTCAGAAGCACCAGACATAAAACACAGGACCTAAGGAAGAGAAGGGGAGAGAATGGGTGCTTTTCAAGACTTTCATGTTAGAATTTTATACATTTGTGTATGTATTAAATTCCTGTCAAAACTCAGTCATCTGCAACATTCCAAATTTCTGGGGGGAAAGCAATAAAGCAAAGCTGGAGGATTTGTTCTGAGTTACCTGAGGAGGTCAGGAGGCCGTGTGCATGAACAGTGAATCAGTGCAAACTCGCCCAGTCTTTCTTGGACAACCCAGCTTCCAGGTTGTTCCACACCCCCTCTTTCCTTGGGGTGGGAACTGCCTTAGGCCAAATGGAGAAGAAAGCGTAGTTTGTCTCGGGCACTCCCTCTTCAACACACCTGCCCATGGAAGGCTAACCACAAGCTGACAAATCCTTTTCAAATAGATGATATATTCACATGGTTTCAAATGCCAAAAGTACAAAAGGGGTTACAGTGATAACTCTTTGTCTTAACCTTTTTTCTTCAGGCACCCACTTCCCTAACCCGGAGGCAGCAGACACTGAGAGAATGTTCTATGCACCACTCCAATAATATTTTAGGACTATCCAAACAAGTATGTGAATATGTTTTTAAAAACATAGCATAAAATGCATGTAGTTCTATACCTTCCACTTTCCCTTGAAGATATATCTTGAATATTATGTCATATGAGTATATGAAATGTTATTTGTAAAAATAATGCATAATAATCTATTTTTGCATCTTGATTGCTTTTTCATTTTTCCTTTTTTGATCATTTTTTTATTTTTCAATTACAGTTTCAATTACATATTATATTATATTAATTTCAGGTGTACAGCACAGGGTTTGACGTGTAATTTACTAAGTGATCATCCCGATAAATCTAGTCCCAATCTGACACCATACATAGTTATTAGAACATTAGTGACTATATTCCCTATGCTATACTTTACGCGCTGTGACCATTCTGTAACAACTAATTTGTACTTCTTAATCCCTTCACCTTTTCCACCCATCGACATCATTTACCAGAATAGTTAATAGATATGTAAATGCTTTCAAATATTTTGCTACTACAGGTAATGCTGCAATGAGTATGCTTCACATGCACCGTACTTGTAAAAGAAATTCCCAAAGGTAATTTCCAGGTCAGACAGTGTGTATATTTATAACTATGACAGAAATGGCCATATTGCTCTCCCTAAAAGTGGTACTGGTTTATACTCCCACCAGCAACATATGGAACTAAGTGCTTATTTCCCCAAATTCTTACCAGTAGTCTATTATCATACTTATTTTTATAGTTACTGGATTAATACATGAGAATGGTATTTCAATATGCCTTTAATTTGCATTTCTGTTATTACCCTTTCACTTGTTAAAAGTCATTTTTGACATGAGAAACTTGCTTTCTAGGGTACTAGACATGGTGAAAATTCCTGTTGCTATAACACACACAGTTTTTGGATAAATTACAATGTATTTTTTAATGCAATGCTGAATATCCAATAAAAAGAAAGAAAATTAGCTCTCGCTGGTGTGGCTCAGTGGATTGAGTACCAGCCTATAAACTTAAAAAAAAAAAAGGAATATTATAAAGGCAAAATGGTGATAACAGTAATAACAACAAGAGTGATCAGACCAGGCATGTGAACAGAAGAAAGTGAAGTTTTAGAGTTGCCTTGGGTAAAAATGCTAGTATTAACAGAGGCAGGGTTGAGTGGGAGAGAAAACTGGGAAATGGGGCTGCTGGACCTGGAAGTCCTGCATGAGCCAGGACCCTGGGAGGGAGCTATGGGTGAAGAATAGCATCATGATGATATTAATAAGGATGATAATGATGATGATAACTATACTGAAGTCTTCCTTTGTTCATCTACAACCATGAACCTGATATAACTTAGATTCTGCTGTTCAGATTGATGCTAGCCCTGAATATGAGTAAATTAAATTAAAGTAGTTCCATATATGAAGCTCCTAGAGTCCATCAGAAGTCAATATAAATCTTGATAGAGGAAAGAACAATAAATATGAGTTCACCATAAAAAATGACTAAATACATGAGAAAACAAGCCAATATGACCGAATCAGCAAAAACAATTACTAGGAGATGTGGACTACCAGGACATAAGATATTAGGATTATCAGGTAAAGACTAGGCAAATACTCTGTGTCTATGAAATGTTTACAGATGGCATGACAATGTCAAGGAACAGAAAATAATAAAGAATATCCAGGCAGATTTTCAAAAGAACCAAATTGAATTTTTAGAAATGAAAAAAAAATCATCGTAATTCAACCTGTAGATATATTATGCATAGGTAGTAAAACTGTAAGCAAAAGTAAGGAAGAGATCACAGGGTATGGCAGGGAAGTATTTTCTGTAGTGGGGAGGAGCAAAGGGTGTGATTGAATAGGAATAAGTGGAGATTTCTGCAGTACTTGTAATGTCTTAATCCTTGACCTGGCATGGAGTTACACAGATGTTGGACTTACATAGTTCTTTAATCTGCTGGTTTATGTTTTATACACTGCTTTAGACTGAATGTTCATGTTCCCTCAAAATTCACATCATTAGGTTATTTTATCATTATGGGAACATCAAACCTAGATGGCACAGCCTACTTACTACACACTCTGGCTGTGTAGTACAGCCTATTGGTCCTAGGCTACAAACCTGCACAGCGTGTTCAGCATGTTACTACACGGAATGCTACAGGCAATTGTAACACAATGGTAAGTATTTGTGCATCTCAACCTATCTAAACATAGAAAAGGTACAGTAAAAATATAGTATAAAAGACTTTTTTAAATGGTATATTTGTATAGGGCACTTACCATGAATGGAGCTTGCAAGATTGAAAGTTGCTTTGGGTAAGTGAGTGAGTAGTGAGTGAATGTAAAGACCTAGGACATTGCTGTATACTACTGTAGACTTTATAAACACTATGCATCAGCATCACTACAAGCATATGAGTAATATATTATGCTATGACATTATCATGGCTAGAACATCTCTAGGCAATAGGAATTTTTCAGCTCCACTGTAATCTCATGGGACCACCATCATATGATGTGGTTGGTTGCTGACCAAAATGTCATTACCAAGTGCATACTGTATATCTAATTGGAGTTCCATAAGGAAAGAATAGACAGCATGAGGAAATATTTGAAGAAATAATGGCTGAGATTTGCCTGAACTGAAAGAAATCATGAATTCGAGATGGAAGTAACACCATGTATACCAACAATAGTAAACGAGAAATCTCTTCCTAAACATACAGTTATAAAACTGCAGTCATTGAGAAAAAAAAAACATTTTCACCTACAAAAGAATCAGCCAGATAAAGGGGACTATCTTTTAAATGTTGTCAGAAAATAACCCTCAACCTAACATTGTATTCTCAGCAAAACTTCTTCAGGGGCAAGGGTAAATTATAGGAGATTCTAAGGGATTTACTTAGGATGAAGGAAAATAAATTTAGAATAAATGTTTAAGATGCAGAGTAAATGGTGATGACATACATTTATAAAAGCATGTGAAAATATAAATGCATATTATCTTTATAAATTAACAATCTAAAAATATTGTTGGAAATATTTCAGAGAAGTAGTCTTTTAGGTGGGAAAAAAATTTTAGAGCTGTGTTCTAAGGTCTTTGAATTTGTTGGGAAAGAGTTAAGATATTGATTAATTTTATACTTTGTTGAGTATTCATGGTAAATTTTTAAAGCTTTACTTCTAAACCAGTAGAAGAGAAAATAATTTTTTTGTCTTTTTTAAATTGAAATTTTTGGGATGATGTTGGTTAATAAAATTATATAGGTTGTAGGTATACAATTCTATAATATATCATGTGTATATTATATTGTGTATTTATCACTCAAAGTCAAGACTCATTCATCACTATTTATCCCCCTTTATCCTTTTCTACCTCCCCCTACCCTCCTTCCCTCTGGTAATCACTGTACTATTGTCTGTGTCTATGAGGTTTTTTTCCCTTAATCCCTTCACCTTTTTCACCCAGCCCCCCAGCCTCCCTTCCCTTTAACAGCCATCAGTCTGTTCTCTATATCTGGTTTGTATATTTTGTTCATTGGATTACACATATAAGTGAAATCATATGTTATTTGTCTTTCTATGACTGGCTTATTTCACTTAGCATAATACCCTCTAGGTCCATCCATGCTGTTGCAAATGGTAAGACTTCATTCTTTTTTAATGCTAAGTAATATTCCATTGTGTATATGAACACACATGCAAAAATTCTCAGCAAATTGAATCCAATGATGTATAAAGTGAGTTATACACCACACCACAATGAACTGGAATTTATTCCAGGCATACAAAGCTGGTTCAACATTTGAAGATCAATTAACACAATGTACCAAATCAGCAGGCTAAAAAAGAAAAAGCGTGTAATTACAAAGTGTGTCCAAAAAGTACCCAGCCACATACTAAGAAAAATAATGATATTTATTGAAGAAGCTACAAGATACAAGAAACGTTGTACATAGGACAATGATGCCTCAGTCTCCTTCCAAGTAGGTACCTCAGGACCTCACACAGCTCTCCCAGTTGCCATCAGCTGCCCCATCGTATTTTCCTGAATCTCATCAATGATCTGAAATCTCTTCCCCTTCAAAGGTGATTGTAGTTTTGGGAAAAGCCGGAAATTGCTGGGCACCAAATCTGGGCTATGGTGGGTCTGAGTCACCTGGGTGATTTGATGTTTCACCAAAAAACTCTGCACAAGACGTGATGCATGAGCAGACTCATTGTTATAATGAAGCTGACAATCACTAGTCGCCCATAGCTGCAATCTTCTGAATCATCTGAATAGTCTCTGTGGAGGAATGTTCAAGCTTAACACAAAATTTGATGCAGATTCATTGCTCTCCTCTCTCAGTCATTTTGAATGTGATAGCCACACAGTGCACATGCTCTACTGCCCCCACTGACTACTACGGTGAAGTCATCATTGTTCGCCCATACACATTCCAATCTACTCTCATTGGCTGCCAGGTTACATCGATGTCATGCAAACCATTCTCATTAT
Organism: Carollia perspicillata; assembly: GCA_004027735.1. NCBI lineage: Eukaryota > Metazoa > Chordata > Mammalia > Chiroptera > Phyllostomidae > Carollia > Carollia perspicillata. Next base: position 15,478 of record PVKM010008253.1, read on the forward strand.
ATTAACAATGGCTGGGCTTTTTCTGGATAGACCTCATATATCAGTAGATGCTTTGAAAAGTCTCTCACACTCAGATCTAAAATATTGCTCTGTGGTTTTTTAAAACTGATTTTTAGAGAGAGAGGAGGGGGGAGAAAGAGAGAGAGAAACAGAGATTTTTTGTTCCACTTATTTATGCATTCATTGGTTGCTTCCTATATGTTCCTTGACCAGGGATCAAACCTGCAACCTTGGCATATCAGGATGAGGCTCTAACTAACTTAGCTACCTGGTCAGGGTCCTTGTGGTTTCTTCCAGTACTGGCATATTATACATATGTTTAGGTATATATATATATATAACATAAAAGTACATATATTTCATTTATCCAATACTTATCCTTGTATGATGGGTGAATTATAAAACTTTTTGGATTTTTATTTTTCCTCAGATTTTTAATGTTATACCGTGCTCCATTTGTTGACTAACCTATCTTTTTTTTTTTTTTTTTATGATTCGAGATGTCAATTTTATCAGATACTGAAATTCTTGAATGTATTTGGGCCTATATCTGGATTTCCAATGCTGACTTGATTTTTTAATATCTCCATGCTAAACCTTATGGAAGATGTTGTGGTTTTATAATGTGTTTGATATATCATAAGGTTAGTTCCCTTATATTATTCTATTTTTTCAAGAAATTTTCTCAATATGTTTTTATTTAGCTTTCCATAACAACTTTGGCTCTTCTATGAAAAAATATTGGCACTTTTATTGAAATAGTTTGGGCTTAATCCAGGGCAACTTGACATCTTTAGTCACCTTTTCAACAATTGCTTATTGTGCACCTATTCGTCTTTGCAGTGTTCTAGATGCAAGGAGAGGACAATGAACAAAACAGGAAAAATACTGCCTTAGAGGATATAACATTTTAGGTGGAGAAAGAGGCAATAAAGAACAAAGAGACTCAAGTAAAAGATATAGTATATTAGATGGTAGTAGGAGCTAAGGAGAAAATTAAAGCTGACATATGTCATTGGGAGTATGGGGAGATGGGTTGTAATTTTTTTCTTTTTCTATTGTTGTTCATGTACAGTTGTCTCCATTTTCCCATCATCACTTTCCCCTGCCTCACCCACCCCCACCTCCCACCCTTAATCCTACTCCCCTATGGCTTTGTCCATGGGTCCTCTATACATGTTCCTTGATGACCCTTTCCCTTCTTTCCCCTATTACCCTCTCCCCCTCCCCTCTGGTTACTGTCAGTTTGTTCTTTATTTCAATGTGTCTGGTTATATTTTGCTTGCTTGTTTGTGTTGTTTATTAGGTTCCAATTATAGATGAGATCCTATGGTATTTGTCTTTCACTGCCTGGCTTACTTCATTAGCATAACACTCTCTAGTTCCATCCATGCTGTCACGAAGGGTAAGAGTTCCTTCTTTCTTTCTGTTGCATAGTATTCCATCATGTATATGTACCATAGATTTTTGATCCACTCATTTACTGATGGGCACCTAGGTCATTTCCAGCACTTGGCTATTGTAAATTGTGCTGCTATGAATATTGGGGTGCATATGTTCTTTCAAATTGGTGTTTCAGGATTGTTAGGGCATAGTCCCAGCAGTGGAATTGCTTGGTCAAAAGGCAGTTCCACTTTTAGTTTTCTGAGGAAATTCCAAACTGTTTTCTACAGTGGCTGCACCAGTCTGCATTCCTACCAACAATGTACTAGGGTTCCCTTTTCTCCACAGCCTCGCCAGTACTTATTGTTTGCTGATTTTTTTATGATGACCATTCTGACCAGTGTGAAGTGGTATCTCATTGTGGTTTTAATTTGCATCTCTCTGATAGCTAGTGATGCTGAGCATCCTTTCATATGTCTCTGGGCCTTCTGTATGTCCTCCTTGGAGAAGTGTCTGTTCAGGTCCTTTGCCCAGTTTTTAATTGGATTGTTTATCTTCCTGGAGTGGAATTGTGTGAGTTCTTTATATATTTTGGAGATCAAACTCTTGTCTGAGATATCACTGGCAAATATATTTTCCCATATGGTTGGTTCCCTTTTCATTGTGCTGATGTTTTCTTTAGCCATGCAGAAGCTTTTTATTTTGATGAAGTCTCATTTGTTTATTCTTTCCTTTATGTTCCTTGGTCTAGGGGACAGATCGGTGAAAATATTGCTGTTTGGAATATCTAAGATTCTCCTGCTTATGTTCTTCTCTAGGACTTTTATGGTATCACAACTTATATTTAAGTCTTTTAACCATCTTGAGTTTATTTTTGTGTATGGTATAAGTTGGTGGTTGAGTTTCATTTTTTTTTTTTGCATGTAGCTGTTCAGTTCTCCCAACACCATTTGTTGGAGAGACTATTTTTCCTCCATTTTATGGTTCTTCCCTCTTTGTTGAGTATTAATTGACCATAAAGGCTTGGGTTTATTTTTGGGCTCTCTATTCTATTCCATTTTCTTTGCATCTATTCTTATGCCAATATCAGACTGTTTTGATATCCATAGCCTTGTAATATAGTTTAATGTCAGCTATGGTGATCCTCCTACTTTGTTCTTCTTTCTCAAAATTGCTCCAGCTATTTGGGGTCATTTATGTTTCCATATAAATTTTTGAAGAATTCGCTCTATATCTGTGAAATATGTCATTGGTATTTTAACAGGGATTGCATTGAATCTATAAATCACTTGGGTAGTATGCACACTTTGATGATGTTAATTCTTCCAATCCATGAACCTGGTATATGCTTCCATTTATTTGTGTCTTCCTTAATTTCTTTGTTCAGTATTGTGTAGTTTTCTGAGTCAGGTCTTTTATGTGGAATGGATTGTAATTTTAAGAAAAAGTGGCCAGAGTTGGTTTTAGTGTGCAGGTACATTGGAGAAAGACTGAAGGGTTGAGGGAGCAAGCCATTTGAATATTTGGAAAGAGCATTCCAGGAAGAAGGAATAGCCAGTGCAAAGATCTAAAGCCCTAGCATCTCTGGAGTGTTCAAGCAAAAGCAAGAAGGTGGTGTGGCTGAAGCAGAAAAAACAAAAGCAAGAGTGGTTGGGATGATGCAGAGAAATACCTGGGGCTGCAGCATTCAGAGACTGATAGCCATTCTCAGGACTCGAGGTTTTGTGCAAAAAAAGTCTAGCTGCAAAGGAGTCTGGAAAGGTTTTTATTGTCACAACATCTGTTATAGGAACCAATGCTGGAAGTCAAATGGAGTGAGTGTTGAACTGTTTCCAGTACCTGCCCTGAAAACTAGCCTGATTGTGTGTGTGTGTCTGTGATGGTGGTGGTGGTTGGAGGAGTATGTTAGTTATTTTTATTTTTATTTTAAAAGATTTTATTTATTTATTTTTAGAGAGAGAGAAAGGGAGGGAGGAAGAGAGAGAGAAACATCAATGTGTGGTTGCCTCTCCTGTGGCCCCCACTGGGGACCTGGCCTGCAACCCAGGCATGTGCCATGACTGTGAATCGAACCAGTGACCCTTTGGTTCTCAGCCTGCACTCAATCCACTGAGCTACACAGCCAGGGCAGGAGGGGAATGTTTAAAACGTAAAAGCTACTTTAAATCCACTTCAGTAATTTTCAGGTACAAATAGCTTACATTAGAAATGCAAAGTAACCAGGAAAATTATTTGCAGTTTATACAAATAACTATGTGTGAATAGGAACAAACTAGGTCACCTGAGTTAGGGAAGAATGAGGAGAACAGAAAGGGAGATGAGTTAGTTTATCACAAATATGGGTGAGTTAGTCTAGTGACCAGTTTGGCTACAGATGCAATTGCTTCAAATTTATCTTTCCATCAATGTGTATTGATTATTGTAGGTGATATGCATCATAGCTGTGGCTACCCATCATCTTTTTCAAAGCCTTTCTATACTTGGGGAAATGCAAAGGTTATGAAGTCTCACTAAAGTGACCAATTGTCCTGGTTTGCCTGGGACTGAAGGGGCTTCCCAAGATGTGGGACTTTAATTGCTAAAACCAGGAGAATCCCTGCCAAGTGGGGATTAGCTGGTCACCCAAGGTCTTATCTCCCAGATGTAGAATCAGAGCTCACATTCCCAGGCTCTTTGAGGGCCAGGATGTGGCATGTAACCAAGGCTCTGCTATTTAAAATAAAAACCTCATCCAAGACTTGAATTCAGAGCTGAGTTAGGGAGAGAATAGGCTTGCAGTGAGCTTCCATTTGCTGGCAGGGATGACCCTCTGCTGGCTGCCTTTCATGGGTGGGGCAGTGGCTGCAAGTTTGAGTTGCTGATGCAGAAGAGCTGAAGGCTAGAAGCCCTACCATTTGCATTCAAGCTGAAGTCCTGGAACTAGGGGCTTGGTAGTGGCAACAGCAAGGCAGCAGTGGCATATTCCCCCAAATTAGGCTAATCTGCAGCATGGTTTTGGCATTTTTCCTGGAAGCTATGCCTTGGATTTGTTTCTACAGCCTGCCCAGTGATTCCGGAGCTACTGGATATTTTTCAGTAAACCCTTTTCCTGCTTAAACTCACCAGAGAATGGATTCCATTGTTTGCCAGTCAGAATCCTGACCAACAAAATAAAATTTGAATACTTCATGTATGGGATAATAGATATAGCTCCTTTTAAGTATATACTTTTTTCACTGTCTTTTTCCACTAAATTTTTTTGGTATATATCATGCAGGAAGGGATGAGAAAAAGTACAGAAGGGAGATTCTACCATAATTTCATGTTCCTAACATATATTAATCAAATGTATGGTGCTGTAGTTATGATTACTCATTCTTCTATTCTTTTTCTGTTTTTTTTTTATGCTCTTGTGCCCCATTGGGTTTGCTAAGCAAATGAGTATATTCTGTTTTGACATAGGGTGAAAAAATGTGGTGAATATGTAAGAAGTGTGTTTATTGCCATTGCTTTAATATTTTCCCACTTTTTATGTACTTAGGTCTTTAAATAAGATCACTTGAAAAGATTTCCTAAATTGCAAGCCAAATTCTGTGTTTATTTTTAAAATAAGCTTTTATTTTGGAATAAATTTTTAATGTGCAAAAAAGTTGCAAAGATAGTACACATCCCCACATATGTTTTACCCAGCTTCCCTATTGCTACCATCTTACATAATCATGGCATTGTTCTTAATTTTCCAGGACACCCAAATCATAATGAAATGTTGGACCTTGAAATATCTTATGTTATTAACACCTTGAGAGCAGCTTCTCATAAATAAACAAGGGGCATTTAGAATTTAACAACAATGTGTTTCTTTGTTCTTTGCACCCGATACTGTTATATATTTTGACAAGGAAACCTCTGCTGCCAACAGTCTTTGCTCCATGCAGATTTCATTCTACTCCTGCTGTTTCTTGTTAGCACCAATGTCCTTGGACAGTATGTGAAGACCATAGCTAGAACTTGAGAAGCCACTCAAGTCTATAGTGTATTGGAGGTAGTCCGTTACAAATGTAAGCTCAGCATTTCAACATCTAGTTCACATGACTAGGAAAAAGAGGAGAATTGGTAGCAAAGGCTGGATGTCCAATCCACCTGGACTTACAGTGCACCATAGAACAGAGCTTTTCTGACATTATCATGCACATGAGAGACTCTTGCTCAAATGTAGATTCTGATTCAGCAGGTCTTGGAAGAGGGCTGAGATTGCCCATTTCTAGCAAGCTCCCAGTGATGGTCATGCTTGCTGGTCTGTGGACTATAACTTGAATAGCAAGGCTGTGAAGACTGTTTCCTTGGTCTAGATGGCATTAGAAGAGTCCTCTTTGCCATGGCTGATGCTAACCTCAAGGCCAAAATCAAGTGGAAATTCAAAGTGACACTGTCTTTCTTACAACATAGATTTGCATCGCAAGCTTGTATATTTCTCCTCATATATGGACAGTCTCTGAAAATAGTTAAATACTACAAAAATGTAATAGATATAGATGACCAATTATGACCACTTAAGTTCAGACCCTAAGACTCTGGAGAGGAAGAAAAATAAAATTTATGGAGTGTTTACCATGGGACTTTGGAGATGTTGGAAACTTTTATGGGTTTATTGAACATGAGAGTTGAAAATGTCCTCCACAGTCACATACCACATTAAGGATAAAACAGGGATTAAAATTAATTACTTTGTATTAGGACCCAAACTTGACATCTTGTAGAAGACTTTCATATGGTTTGATAATACTCAGTGGCCATTTATTTAAGGAATCCATGACCATGTCAAGTAGAGTAGAGAAAGAATTGGGTGTTTGGGGATATTTATAAATCAAACGAGTTCTCAATTGTGGTCAAAAGGATTGATCTTACTATTGTTTAAATTTCCAAGCCAGATCAAAAGTTTGACTAAGAATAGACACTGCTACCCATGATATAAAAATGTGATTTAAATTTAGAAATAAAAGAACCACTTTAAATCAGAGCTACTATACACTTTGTGTGCTTATGTGCAATTTATTCTAAAGGACCACATTTAAAAAACCATATGCAACATCTCTATTTTCTGTAAGCTATTAAATATCAAACCAGAAACATGGAATCTATTTTGAAAAACAAGTCAAATGTCACAAAGCATGCTGAAGTTCACAATCCTTCAAAATTCATACCTGCAGGGTCTCTCTCCTACCTGGGAAAAAAAGAATATTTTCTAACTATAAACTCCTTGAATGTTATGAGAGTTGAAAGGTGAATGTCTGCTTGAGGGTAACTTTAGTGCAATAATAATCAAATTAGATAATCATAAAGGAGTCTGTGTGGTTTTATGTTACCCAGAGAATCAGTGGACTTCTGGCCATGGGCTGTGAGTGAGGGGAACACCCAAGGGATTTCCCACTCTGCAGAGGTGACTTCTGAGCAGTGTGCATGTTATTTATAGGAAAAGAGCTGTGGGGTGGAAAAGCCCTTCTTCTCTTTTCCATGCAATGTTAAAAGTCCCCAGTGGGTTTCTCCCTCTGAATAGGACATGCCTCAGATTCTAATCTATTAGAGAATTAAACTGATGAGTTATTATAACAGTAGAATTAAATTTAGTATTATATGTATTAGTTTCCTATTATTTCATAACAACTTACTACAAACTTAGAGGCTTCAGAAGGCTGGAATCAGTATGCCAGCCAGGTTACATTCTCATCAGATGCTTGATTGGAGAAGATTCGGCTTCCAAGATTCCTCAAGTCGTTGGTAGATTCTGTCTCTTTGGCGTTGTAGGACTGAGGTCCTGGTATCTTCCTGGCTGTTGACTGGTGGCTGCTTTAAGGTGCTAGAGGCTGCCAGCAGTTTCCTGTCACGTATCTCTTTCAACAGGCAGTTTACAACATGACTGTGTGCTTCTTCAAGGCCAGCAGGAAACTATCTCTCTTCATTCTACTAACATGGTGTCTTCTACAATATAACGATAGGGATGACATTCTGTCATCTTTGCCATATAACAGCCTAATCAGAGAAGTGACAGCCCATCACTTTTGCCATATTCTATTGGATTGAAACAAATCACGGCTTCTACCCATACTCAAAAGGAGGAAATTAAGCAAGGGATTGATTCATCAGGGGTCATCCTAGGGTGTATCCACCACAAATAGTGAGAAATGGGGCAAGATTTACTTCATTCCATATCATACCTTATTTACCTTTGAGGGTCTGGGTCACAGCAGGCATGTAAGGAACTCAGGAACAGTGATCCTGTAGTAGAAATTTAAAAATATAGATAGAAACTGAAGCTGGCACTCTGCATCAGCCCCTGATGGCTCCCTGCTGGCTTCCCAGCTCCAGACTATCACCTGTTGGCTAGTTAGTTGATTCCCTGCCCTGGGCCCTGGACGCTCCCCTGCTGTGCCTTTGTCCTGGGTCAGGGACCACTTCCCTTGCTTTCTTGTGTCCTTGGCTTTCACAATTACGTACCTCCTGCTTGTATCACGAGATCTCTCCCCTCCCCACTTTGTTGCAATGTATTTAACCGCCCACCTGACCCCTCCTCAGTGCCCAGAATTTGGAAGCTGTCTCCTCTGGGCCCACGCGTGTATTAAAGGCTTACTCTGTCACCCCAGATCGTGTAAGAGTTTGTTTTTCCGTAACAATCCTTCTGGAATGAGCCCCCTGTTGCTCCCTTCTGTGACAGATGATGCTGGAGGCAAACAGGAAGGGAATTAAAGGGATGATATTTCTCATGCTACCTTCCAAATGAAACCCTGAATAATAATAATAATATCTATAAAGTTAAAAGAAAATTTCAAAATCATAAGAAAAATGCCAATTCTGCTGCTTTTGTTACCTCAGTGATTGTGGGAATCATTCTATTAGTGTCTGAATTTTTTTAAATTATTATTACATGTGACATATAGTATTTTTTTTATACCAACCACGATCAAGATCTCACTCAGTGAATATGGTGGTGACTCTTGGGATGTTTGTACCATCTTTGAAAATCTGTTCATCAGTGTGGCCTTTAGATGGACAACGAGGCAGCCAAGCACACAGTGGCAGAGGCTGTGCACTGTATAACCCCAGGGGTGCCATTTACATAGGCAACAATGCCTGTTCCAAGCATTCCCTGAGGGAAGAGAGTCCGTCATCACCTTATTCTCTCCAGTGTCAGCATTATTCCCAGTAAGAATATTCTGCATATCAATGGATCGCTTCACATACAAAGCCAGCTGAGCTTCAGAGCCACCCAGATGTATAATTCTAGCTCTACAGAAGAAGGTTTACAAAACTTGCCTAGTATCTAACAATGTAAGAAACAAAGCCAGAGCTGGAATTCCAGGACGGGCATTTAAGAAAACATCCTACTTTTCCCAAAAAGTCCCTCCTTACTCCTTATAGACCCATTTTGGAAAACCTGTTCCGCCCACAGCTCCAGATAAACCAGGATTGTGCACACAGCCTGCACAGGTAGTTCCTTCTAGAAGTGTTAGACTGTCTCACCCTGTTAATAATTCTTCAACTGGCTCTAGCTTCAACTAGCTCTCAGCCTGTTAATAATTCTTCAGCTAGCTCTAGAACACAAAAAAGTGTCCAGGAAACTTCACTACCCTCTTGGGTAGAGTGCTTCTGTTTTTTTCCCACATGTCCATTACATGGTGACACATTCACATTTCAGCATTGGCTCATGGCAGGTGGGCTTCCATTTGCTCCCCTTTACAAATTACATTGAGCTTAGAATTTGCCATTTACTTGACATCTTGAGCAGACTTCATGCATTTTCACTTCAACAAACATTTATTGGGCCCAATGTCCAAACCACTGAGCTAGGGAAATGAAATCTCTCTCAGTCCTGTCATCAGCGAATTTTAAAATTGCCTTCTCAACCTCCAAGGGTATTGATGGTGTTGTCCCCAATCCTGTAAGGATTCCATGACTGGCACATGATTAATTCTGTTAGTAGTGGCAGACTTCACTATGTCTTCAGGGAAGATATGTTTCTTTTTGACTTTTGCCAGTTGAATGTGGTTAGAGAGTCAATGATGGGAATGTAAGGGAGTTTTCTTTAAAAAACACAGTAGGAGAGAAAAATATTTGGTCAGCTTTTCAAAGTGGAAATAACCATAGGGGAAAGTGCTGCAGCAGGTATTTCCCTTGATTTTTTTTTAAAACTACATACTGCATATGTTCTTTAGAAGTAGAATCAAAAAGGAAATGTGGATGGAAATTCTTTGTCTAGGGTTTATCACGTGAATATGAAAGCATGACAAAAACTATAGGCTGAGTGCTACTCTCCTGAAACATCTGCTGTTCTCACTTGATTACCATTGTTAACCTAATAGAATTTACTTGCATTTTGTAACTGGCAAGACCTGCACTGGGTTTATTTACTCATTGTCCCAATGTGCTCTATGAGAGTTTTCTTCTGCAAATATTCACTCCCCTTGCTCTCAGTCACCAGCATGGAACTATATTTCTCTATCTCACCAGACTTGGCTATGTGAGGAGCTTGGGCTAATGGAATGAGGGCAAAAGAGATGATGTCCCAGTTCTGAAGCTAGGCCTTAAGAAGATTGGTCTTCTGGGGACCTTCTGACATCTTCCACAAGAATTATATACCCAGGTAGTTGCCACTCCTCCAGCTTGAGCCCCAGAAGAAGAAGTATGGAGCACACCTGGCCTCAACCCTCCATCTGAAGAGGAGTTCCCCAGCCAGCCTGCAGAAGCAGTGAGTACTCCAGGAGGAAGAAAGAACTGATTGTAGTTGTATGCCACTGAGATTCGATGGTGGCATATTTCATAGCTAATCTAATACACCTGGTGAGAGCAGGCTCACAAAAGCTACAGAGTAACTGCAGTTAATGTCTACAGCACTTCTCAGACATGAGCTGTCATCGGAGTCACTGTAAGGGCTGTGACACACAGGTTTCTGAATCCACCCCTGGAAAGCCTGAGTTGGTTGGGGTTGGGGCCCCAGTCCAGCATCTGTATGGAGCTTCTTGGTGCTGCTGGTCCAAGGACCCACTTTAAGAACAAATTATATAAACCACTGAGTACTAATTGCATTAACCATATTTGACAGGTTGTGCAGCACAGATAAAAATAGTTGAGTTGATCAGATGTAGCCTTTTTTTTTTTATGTGTTAGAAGCTGGGAACTGGATCAATTACCCAGAGAAAACAGACTGCAATGAAGAGAATACAAGTAGTAGTGGTGGTGGGGTGGTATAAGGGGACTTGTTTTAAAACTGGATTGTAATACTTGAAGGAATAGAAGACAAGGTTCTGAAGACTATAATATATGAGAAGTAGCCCAGATAGACCTAGGCAGTAAAAGGCCAGATTGGGGGTGCAGATATATCAACGAGCATTTTAGTCTTGTTAATAAACATTTATGTGTCTCTCTCCCAGTCTGGAGACATGGAAGATAGGAATGGAATACTTGGGTTTATTGGAACACTTTAAACATACACAATAAAGACCATAAATGTAGGCATCTTTACATCAGGATAAAAAATGAACAACTTAAGGAATCATCTGGAAGTTTTCAAACATCTGCAGACTTGGCCTCATGTTGATTTCGCCTGAATACAATAAGTATGTAATTTAGAAATGGGAAGAGACAAGTCTAAAACATTAACTGCTGGATCATCTTGCATACTCTGCTCTCTGTAGATGAGGTCCCAGTGGCCTGATGCTGATGTATTTATTGATACAATGAGAGGCAGGAAGCTGATCACAGCTTGGCCAGGCACAGTTCCCAGGAAAAAGAGTAATGAAACCAGATCACTTATTTGTAAAATGCATCCAGCTTTGAATTACATGGATTCCCCTGATAGCCCAAATTAGTTTTATAATGGAGGATGGTTTATAGAAATCACGTGATGGGTGATGGGTAGAAGGTCAATTTGATTGCAGAATTAATATTATCTTTCTTCATATTTACCAATAATCTCTTTTCAGAATGGTCATTAATGATCCAAGTCCAATTCTCACCTCCGGAGCTCTACAACAGTCTTTTTCAAACTTTGCCAAATATTAGAATCAGCTGGGCAACTCTGCACATCCCAGTGCCCCAGCTGTCAGACTCCAGACCAAATGCATCAGAATCTCTGGGGGCAGGACTCAGGCATTAGCATTTTCTTTTACAACTCCTTAGGGAATTGCAGAGAGCAGCCTTGTTTGGGAACCAGCGCTCTCCTTGCTATTCAAAGAGTGGTGCTCGACCCAGAAATATTGCCATCACCTGGGAGTTCATTAGAAATGCAGACTCTCAGGCTCTGCCCCAGACTTACTGAATCAGAATCTACTTTTTAACTAGGTCTCAGGTGATTTGACTGTCCATTAAAGTGCAGATGAAAGTCAGACAGGACAGCACCAGGCTTCCATTCACCATCCAGCTGTGGGGACCCTTTCCTGACTTCCAAACAAAGTGAATCTTGCTGCCACCTCTGAATCTGGCAATGAGCAGAGCACTGATTCCCTCACCTGTTCTGACAGGTGTAAAATGGTTCTTCTGTCTTTGTTTAATGAGCAAAGATTGGCATTTTTTCAAAGGGAGAGAAATAAAGAGGGAAGGAAGAGGGAGAGGCAGAGGGAACAAGGAGAATGGTTACCAGTACATATTTATGTTAACTCAAAACCTGAACAGCCAGGTAGTAAATATTTTGGGTCTGTGGCCATATTTACAGTTAATTTCGAAACCTCATGAGGTTAATGTCAAAAAATTTCCAAATAAAATCGCACCTGACATTTTGACAGTTCAGATAACTCAGACCTTGCATTTCCCAATGTTGGTATCAGGCAAATACAAATGAAACAAAGTTGTACAGAATTCCTCCCTACTCAAAACCAAATCTGTCATCTCAGTAGCTATTCCACCATTTGGTCTCCCCATGAACTTCATGCCCACCTTCCTGACAGCATTAACATAGTGTATCTTAGTTCTCGCAGTAAGATAAATTTTTATTTTATTTGCAAAAATAACATGCATACCGGCATATTTACAGTAAATTATTTTTTAAATTCAGACAAAACAGTCAATAGGGAACATACTGAAAAGCTTAAGTATACATATTAAAGAGAAAAATTATGAAGGAGGCCCATTTGTAGGCTTGCTTCCTGTGGTTTGATGTTCCAAGGTGGAAAACTAAAGACTTTCATGCTTTTCACATGTCATGATTTCTCCATAATTATTAAAATTTATTTTTGCATTAAATTAATAATAGAGAAAGTATGTCCTTTCTCCTGATGCTGGAGCCCTGCTTATGTTGTTCCCACAGCATAGTCACTGGTAGAAGGGATAAGAGGAGGAAATTAGTCTGTCACTTTAGGAAAACAAAGTCTATGGATACACAGAAAGTGGCTCATGTTCACATTTTTTTTCCAAACAGTTTGCTTCAAAGAACAATATCCATTGGGAAGGAAGGATGAAAGTGTTGTCTACTGGAAGCCAACCTGATTTTATTTCATTTGTTTGTAATGGAGAGATGTTGTTTAAAAGAGATTTAAAAGAAGAGATGTGGTAAATCATAGAAAAATGAAGCTGAAAAGGAACTTTCTGAGGTTTAGCCAATTCCCTTAATTCAATGCACTCAGTTTGATTTTATTCCATTCAATAAAATCAACAACAAACATTCACCAAGCATCTATAATGTATCAGCCCTAGGGATGCAATGACAAGTAAGATCCAGTCTGCCATTAAATATCTCAGTTCTTGTGTGAAGAAATTTAACCTGAAGCTCTGAGGTGAGTTACATAAGTTTTATAACTACTCAGTGAAGAAAGCAGGACTCACACTCTGTCTTGTGACTCCTGCCTCAGCAATCTGTCACTCAGACTGTTTCTTCCCCTTGCCAAATCTGAGATAAACACCAAAGAACTCACTCAAGTACTCATGTGCTTCATCTATGCAGTGGTCAAAAGAAAGAGCAAAACTATCTTTGAGGTACTGGATATGAGAGGTGAGATTTTGTAAGAAGGAAAAAGGAAGATGAACAAAGGGAATAACAGTGCCTTGGAAAATTGAGGTGATTTAGACATTGGAGTCAGTTATATCTGATAAATACTGAATTTCCTGGCTTGGAGGAACTGTGGATTTCAGTAATAGTTATAATAATAATAAGAGTCACCATAATATGAGTACATAATACTTTTTGAGTGCTTACTATGGACTAGTGACTGTTCTAAGGGGCATATTTGAAACAATTCATTTAACTCTAAAAATAAAACTATGAAGTAAGTATTATAATTATCCCCATGTAATCATTGCATCTTGCCATGCTTAAAACTGTATAACAAACCTTCCCCAAACTCAGTGGCTTATAACAACCATTTATCATGGCTTTTGAGTGTGTGAGTCAGTTGGGGGTTTTGCTGATTTTGTATGGGCCTGCTCATTCATCTACAGTGAGCTGCAGGTCACCTGGGCAGTAAATCTATAATGGCCTCGGCTGGGTTGACTCCACTACACGTCAACCCTCTTCCGCGTGTCTCTTCCACGCCTTCTGCAAGCTGGCTTATGCATTTTCCCATGGTAGAGGCAGGGGTGCTAGAGCAATCTACAGGATGAGAAATATACAAGTGCTTTTTAAGCCTGTTTGCATCCTGCTTTCTCGAAGTCAGGGAAAGAATTGGGACCATCATTACAAACATCTACTGCAGAGATTAAGTGACTTGTTCTTTTAGTTAGAATATGGGTGAATATGGGTTGTCGCATATATGTAATGAGGTCCAAAAAAACCAGTGAATTATTATTATTCCATGTAATAGTCTAAAGATAGGCAGTCCAGGTTTGTATGTTTGTTGGGCTCAACAAGGCTTCCAGGTGTCTGGACTCTTTTTATCTGATTTCTCTGCCTTCCTTTCAAGAAGTGTACTGATTTGCATGGTCTAAGACTGGCCATGACTTCAACGATGTTTCAAAGTAAAGATGGCTATTAGGGAGGGAAGAAAAGTATGCCTCCCCTTCCCCTTAAGAATATAAGTGGAAATCTTAAGAGTTCCACTTCTAAGTAATATAAAACAATCCTCCCACAACTAGAAAAGCTGTATGGGTTATTTTGAACACCTCAGAAGTATCCAAGAGCTAATAAGTTGCTGATAAATTATTGGCCTGACAACCTACAGCGGCTGAGAACTCAGAAAAATTGAGCAAGCACTTAGAGCTGCCTTTGTCCTAGGGAATACTTAGTTGCCCTTTTGTGACTCTAAGGGACCAGGAGAATAAAGATTTGAATCCTCTTTAGGCTGAGCCCCAAAGGATTGTGTTCTAGAAGTAAAGGTAAACTGAAAGTAAATTAACCCTTGCCTCATTTGAAAGCCAGCTTCGCAAAAACATGATTTTCCCCTCAGAAAATCCCAAATCTAAAACTTAGATCAAGGTGATACTAAACTGTAAGCACTAGCCCCAGGTACCTACAGAGATAAACATAACTAAGAAAGCACCGCCAATTTCTTCAAATTATTTCCACAAATAATAGTTTTAATATAATGTGAAGCACAGGATCAAAGTTAACTAGACAAACAAGGAGAAAAGACCATACAGGCAAAAACCAACTAAAACAACACACAAGAGAAAAAGACCTGCAGATTACAATGATCGGAATTATCAGGTTCAGACTATGAAATAATAAAGATTATTGTGTTGGAGTCTATAAAAACAAAATTGTAAAAACTTGACATGGAACTGGAAATTATAAAAATTGACATAGCAATTTTGTAAAAGAGCCAAATAAAAATTCTAGATCTGAAAAATGCAGCAATAGAAAAAAAATATTAACCATAGATTGAGAATAACCTTACAGATGGAGACATACTCCTAAATGAAGAACGCAAAGCTGAAGGATGAAACTCAGAACAGAGACAGAAGATAGCAATAAAGCTTAGTATAAGTTTTCTTGGAGTTTCAGAAATAGAGGAAAGAGAGAGAGGGACTGAGATTCGAAGAGAAAAAAATTTGAAGTGATGAATGGTGAGAAACTTTCAGAAATGTTGAAAAACATCAATATTCAGAAGCTCACTGAATCCCGGGCAAGATAAAAGAGAATCTACATATAAACACGTCTTATTAAACTTGAGAAAACAATTAATCAATCATATCAATTTTATTCTCATCATCTAGATCTTAGTCAAATAGCTACAACTACATGCAGGAGAAGCTGAAAAGTATGGTTTTATTCTATTCTTTATTCAGAACTATATGCCCTGACAAACATAAAGAGTTTATTACCATAAGAGAGAAGAGATTCACTAACATTGACATTGACATCTTTCCAAGGTCACACAGCTAGTAAGTGGCAGATTAGATATTGGATTCAGCGTGGCCTGGCACCACGACAGCCTGTGCTCTCTCAGTCGCCATGCTATACAAGCATAAGACTTTGGTCCAAGGTTCAGGTGTGAAACCATTGACCACAAGTCAACACAGTGTATTTATTAAGCAAAAAGACTAGCAGAAGCACTTTGGAGACAGGATAACCAGACTAGGATCATGCTAATAAAAATACTACCTCGTGCTAGAAAATAACTAGCACTTCTTAAACATCTTAATGTTCATACTCATTAAGAATATGCCACCCATTATACAAAGTCTGAAAGTACAGAGTAGGCTGCAAATACACTAACTTCAGAAGGGTTAAATCCACACTGGTAACTTTATGCATCTGATTAATGTTTATGAGCAAAAAAGGACAAGGTTTCAGAATCTCCACAAGTTAATTCTTTGTGTCTCAAAATGAAAGTCCCAAGAATGAAAATAATAGAAGAGATGAAATGTTGAGTCTTGTCTTTCACCATCCAGAGTCAATTTTTTCAAGTGTGACTTTAGATATATATCAAATAGAGTTGTGTGTTTTGTTAAGTAGCTCTAAGCCATGGCCCTCAGCAAGCTATGGCCATGGGCCAAATTCCTTCTGTTTTTGTTAATCAAGCTTTATTGGTACACAGCCACATACATTCATTTTTGTATTACCTGTGACTGCTTTGCACCATAGTAGCAGAATTGAGTAGTTGTGACAGAAAATATGTGATTTTCAAAGCCTAAAATATTTATTACCATATCCTTTTCATTTGGCAGATCTCTACTTTGACAATTTCATGATCCTAGACAAAGATAAATTCATCTTCATATTCAACCTTTTTGGAAAGCAACACCTGGTATCATATCCTCTTGGCCTTCCTTATTTTCAGATGGGAGATTTTTGACTGTAAGAAACCTTTTTATATTTAATGAACCTCCTGAGGTCAAGTGACAATTATGGATATGTTTTTTAATAAATAAGCATTTAGAAAGTTCTCAATTTTTTTTTACTGAATTTATTTTCATAATTTAATTTGGTCAAGCAGCTTGGTAAGTGTACATGGAATAAAAACTTCATACACAACAAGAATTCAGTTCCATAAAAGTCCTGCTTGGTACAAGTTTCTCCGAAGAAAGGGCGTTTTTCTCTACAACGGGTGATTAAAAACCAAAGACATGTTTTTCTAAGGTCAGACCAGAAGGAATCATAAAATCAATATTTCTAACATTTATGGGTTTGCTCTCATTAGCTTTTGGCAATACACGACTCCTTGATTTTTGAAAGAGGTACAAAATGGTGCAGAAAGCTTCTGGAACATGAATAAAATATATATATTTTTATAATTTTAGTGTAAACAAATTCCAAACATATGGGTTACATTTCCTTTTAAAAATAAAGAGTTTTAGCATTTAATGGGAAAAGCGATTTGCAAAATATGCTTTGGATTTTGCCAAAACCAAATCACTCAAAATGTACAATTAACTTTAAACGAAACCAAATTCAACTGTCTTTGCTTTAAATGACATCTCCCATTGTTGTTCATGCCCTTCAGTTCCCAAGCTGAGAAAGGGAAGTCAGAAAGTGCTATAAAGTGTACTGTTCTTCGTAAAGTCATGCATCAAAATGTAGTTGAATGGGAGAGTGTTTCCCAGGGGAATATGTGTGACCTTCTCAAGTGTAAATCTATTTTGACTAGTTATGATGTTTAAGAGGAATTATAGAGAGGAACTGACGTGTTTCCTGGTAAGGGATCAAGTTGTTAATTTCCACCAGCTATTAAATGCTTATTTTTGTCCTGAGAGCTAAATAATCTGACAAAAAGTCTTCTACATTTTAATGACCTTTTATATTTATAATGAGAGCAGTAGAATGGTAATAAATGTACCATTAAAAATACATTAGTTTTTTTAGGCTTTTCTCTTAGATCATATTTATTTGCAGAAACAAACATTGCTGTTTTAAAATCAAGCAGGACTGACTAACTAGATTGTTAGAGTGATACACCAAGGAGTACTTTCCTACTTTCAATTTCCAGTTATTCACTCTCCTTTGTAGGAATCAAGCTGACTGTGGAGTAGGCACATACCCAAACCGGGAGCCCAAGGCTCCTGAGAACTCTCATGTCTACTAGTGTCTGCTCTTAAAATAATACATGTGCCTCCTTTGAGGAAACATAACAGTGTAAATTAAGAGTGTTTAGAATATGCAAGTGACTCTCATGAGAATTTAAATTTTAGATGGAACTTATGGTAGGAGAAGATCTACAAGCCACTTGCAAAGAGTTGAAGATAATAATAAAATTGAGGAGCACATTATAATAATGCAAATAAATTCTTAGTTCTGGACAGAATGGGGAAAACAGAGAGGCACTATTTAAATATTGAAATCTAGGAGCATAAGTGGAACAGATGCAAATCACTACATACATGGAAGAATAAACAAGTAGGAAAATTACAGGAAAAGAAAAGGAAGGAAATGAATACTCTTCTCACTTCCCTTCTAGCCTTATATAACATATTCAAGCATTCATTTTATTGTCTCGCAAAGTCTTTCTCAATGAACTATCCAGTACGGAGAGGAATTTTACATTTTCATATACATTTCTCCAACTCTTTGATGCAACAAAAAGGGCACACAATAAGGAAAAGAAAACATGTAAATCTGGCATCTCGAAGGTCAACTTCTTTTATGTTCCAGAAAGTAACATGTTCTTATTATATCGGCACTTTAGTGTGACCAACAATTCTTCATGCTATACATCCATTTTTAAATTGCTCATTTTTTTTTACAAACATCACTAAGTCCATTAATATTTAGGTTTGCTATTTTCAGTTCCCACCAAAACTGATCTAAATGCAGAGCCTACACTGTTGACAGAGCAGCAGGCTGTTTCTTGTGAATCAAATGATTTGCAGTTCAAGAGATTGGTCCCAGCAGTCACATCATTATTTCTTGAGTTGCTCATTATGTGGTTAAAATTTACATAAATATTAGGTACACTCAGTCCCTCCCCTGTGGCTTTTCCAGAAGGACCACATTCCTGTATACTTATTAACCACTTTCAAAGCTTCTTGTTGTTATAACTTGCAGAAAGGAGAAATCAGAAGTATAAAGAGGTCTTAGATTTGTATAAATCAGGCCTATGTTCCCATAATTTTATGAAGATTTAATAAGTAAATGCATAACTGAAGGCAGTTGGAGCAAGAGTAACTGTCTTTATCTCTCTTTCTGGAAAATATCAATGGCTCATTCCTCCCTCTCTGATCACTACACAGTTCTACCCCTGTGCCTTTATTTTTAGGGGTTACTTTCCCTCCTGATATATCACACATGGCTCCTTGTCCCCTTCCTTCAGAGCTCTTGGCTTCTCTAACTTTGCTTGTTACTTGGTTTCTCCCCTGTTTTCATTTGATCAGGACTTGCTGCTTTCCTCTGCCTGGTTTACTCTTCTGTTTCTTGTCTTGTGGAGGCATTGATGCAAAATTCATAAAATGGTTTCCATTTCCTGGGCCCGCAGGAAAACTCTTGCATTGAGTGGGCCATCAGATAATGTATATATGAGGGATTGGGGGCAATGTTGATGTTTGCTGCTTCCAGGCATGGTCCCTTGAAAACGCTGCAGAAGGACCTTCATCCTTCCTTCCTGGACAGGCCAGTTAGAGAGAATTCAGCAGGACGAGTCAAGGCTCTGGATATCTCTGAGGCTGTAAAGGTTGGTGGAAGCCCCAAACAGGAAGAGCCTGGTTGAAAAAGAGCTGCTCAAAAAAGCTGTGTGTGTGTGGCGGGGTGCATCTCACTAGACTTTGTGTCAATGCAAGAACTTCTGTTGTGTTAGGCCCCTGAGATTTGAGGCTGTTTGTTAGAGCAGTTTGCCTGTGTTGACTATTGCAGTAATATTGTGTGTAACCTTCAAGATTTAGGTCAGTCTCTATGCTCTTTTCCTGCTATGGGCTTCTGGTGTGCCTTGGTTTGTTATAAATGTAGATAGGTTACTCAGTTCTCTGAGTTGAAATCAATATTTTACCTCTTGCTCTTCTTTCTTGAAGACAGCAGCTTTGTTTCTAGTACTTACTGCACTGGGCAGCACAGAGTGGAAAGATACTTAATAAATCTTTATAGACATCACTTCACCTTGAAGAGAAGGCATCACAAATGTAAGAATTTTAGGCACTGTAGCCCTTGGGGGTGGAGTGTGATTGGTGGTAAGTGAAGGTGTCGGGGAATCAGCCGTGTCCTTCAATACCATCACTTACTCTGTTTATTATACAAGGAATGCTTTGTCATCATTGACTTCATAGGAAGTATAAATAAAGGCAGGTTTACATAATATAATGATTGTGTTTATATAAGCATTCATTCAACAAGTATTTGTTTTTGCCTAAGTGTTGTTCTAGGTATTAGAAGAAAAGAAGTGAAACATGACAGAGCACATCCTTACCTTTATGAATCTATTTTTCTAAACTATTAGCATTATGATATCATTTCTGAAACTCACCTTTCCTTTGTATGAATCATAGGGACATTGATCAGTATATGAAACATAGTTTATCCTTTCTGGGCAAAACATAGATACCAGGTAAATTCTAGAAACCACTGGGATTCTAGATATTCTAAGTAGAGTGTCCATATAATTGCTTGTATCCTATCACCTAGTCTTTATTTGTAAGAACTTTATTATCTGATTACAGAGGTTGCACATGTCTTATAATTTGATTTCTCCACTTGCATTTCTTCCTTCTTTTAGTTTTGAGATCTTATAAGTAATTTCTGTCAAGTACTGCTCATTTTCTTTTTTTTGGTGCAAAATTTTTTACTTGTCCCATATTTCTTTTTTCCATCTTTTCTCCCATACTTATTTCTCCAACATTCTTCGAGTATATATTTCTGAAAAAAAAATATTATTCAATTAGTAAATTAAATCAGATGTTGAATGTGCAAGAGAAATTTTCTATGTAAAGGAATCATATGAAGAATTGAATCATTTAATAATTCACATTTATTGTAAAGCAGAACTTTCAAAAAGGTTTAGTGAAAACAATAATATGTTTACATTGTGTTTCAATTCATTTAATTTTCCTAATATAGGACTTTTCAGAATAAGGATTCTGATGCCTACTGCTGCTGCTGTTTTGGGCTTCGCTCCTCAACTTGACCCACTTTTTGTGGAAAGGGGGATTTTAAAATGTGTCAGATTTACTCAGGAGAGTGGTCTAGAGTGCTATAGGGAGAGCTTGTACCCATCTTAGGAAGAGGGATTGGGAAGTCACAAGAAGGGAAGAGAAAAATGGGAAGAAGCCACCAGCAGGAGAAGGAACTCAAGGCTCATACTTGATACTGCTCTTCATATGCAGAAAATAGAGTTGCCAGATTTGGCAAAAAATAAAAAAATTTTTTAAAAACCACCAAAAATGACCATAACAAAAAAAAAGGATACCCAGTTAAATTTGACTTTGAAATAAACAAGGAATATTTTTTTGAGATAAATATATCTCAAATATGGCCTTCTTACACCACTGAGATCTTACTTTTCATGAGACATAACTTATACTAAAAAACTTCATTGTTTATCTGAAATTCCAGTTGAATTAGACTCTATTTTACCTGGTGACTCTAACCAAAAAGCCACTCAGTAAGAAAGTGAAGAAATGTTTTTGAAATGTTTTGTATATGTTCATGACTGGCTTTCTGTCTAGAAATAGGGCACCCAAAGGTCCATTTATCCTAGATGTTGTAAGCTGGAACAGAGTTAAGTATAAAGCACATGTGATCTTATCTTTTGCTCCTATGCTAAAGCATGTGTTATATAAAGAACTCAAGAAGCACCATGGAATGAAATAATTGTTTTGGTCTTGTTGATGGTACTGCCTGGAGGCCAGTTCTTTAAAACCCAAAGGATGACTTTCCAGTGGGGGGTAAAGAGCCCTGACCCCCACCCAGGCTAAAAGGACCAGAACAGGCAGAGGGGATAGAGTGAGCTGAGATCATCCCCATGGGTCAGAGGCCAGAGACAGAAAGTGGGGTCCTCTGAGAGATACCTGGGGGATCTTGGGGCACCAGATGGGCATCCTCTGGTAGATTTTTGCAACCTTGGTACTATTCATATTTTTTTTTATCAGATAATTGTTGTGGGGCTGTCCTCTGCATTGCAGGGTATTTGCCATCATGTCAGGCCTCCCGTGATCTAAGAGAGCTTGTTTTTTGGTCACAATCACTCTTGTTTAGCCAACATTAAGATATTAAATGGGAAGGAGAATGTTCGCTCTCAAATTCTTGAGAAGATAATCACATCACTGAGAACTTAATCCCAAGCAACTGGAAGGTGGGCATGGCTAACTCATCCATTGAAGTTAGTAATATTTATTCATGGGCCAAGTCTTACCTGTGAAATAGGTCAACAACATTTCAAATTTCATTAAAACAAACAAAAAAAAATCCACCAAATCCCTCTTTTAGTCAACTTCACCTCTCTGAAAGTTTTGGTTTTATAAAAAGAATATTTTATCATCTAGGTGTATTTTATTCAATAGATGCAGACCAGATGGTTCCCCCGCCTACCTTTGTCAGCTAGAGACAAAAGAACACTGCAGACCCAATGACCCACAGCACAGCCGTGGGTTATGGTAGAGTCTCTAGTCATATGTGTTTCCACAGAAACAAGGTATTTGATTTAAAAGCATCTTTGTTTCCAGATTTACTGTCTGGGTTCTTTTAGAGAAAACCTGCATTATGAAACAAATGCAAACAAAAGGAGAGGCAGATAGAGGTCTGATACTGTCTCTACCACCACAAAATGGCTGGAGTAGGAAAAATAGGATGTTACTCTAATTTTCACCCAAAGACTTAAACTTTGGCTAAGACTCCTTCTTCTACTTTTTAGGCAAAGTTGGAAAAATCTAAGTCCCTTGGTTCTTACATTTTCTTTGCTGTTTGACATCTTCTGTCGCAAAGGATCATTGTGTCAGGCAAATGATAGAATGGCTTTTAGATGACTAAAACCCACAAGCTCAGCTGGAGGCCATGACAAAGTTGAGGGATCAGTGACAAATGATTCTATACACAATAAAAGCCATGCCAGTGTGGCATTCTTTTTGTGGCGGACTCAACTGAGAACTTTTTGTTGTTTCATTGTTGACAGTGGGGATGGTAGTGGTTTTTCTGGCTATGGAATGAAAAATCAGAGCTCTGTTTGGATAAATATCAATATCTTCAACTTTCTCAAGAATGAACTAGAAAGTTTAAGACGGATGGAATGATAATCTACACATAAAAAGAGCAATAAAAACAAAACCAGTCATCTTTAAAAACTTACCTAATTTCTTTTCAGAGTACAACTCTATTTCATTTCCATTAAAAGAAACCCCAAATTATTGGAAAACAGTTGTTTTTTTTCTCAAAATAGAGCAACAGAATAGTCAAAAGAGAACATTTCTATTTACCATGGTAGGATTGACATTCTGGAATTTTCAAGGCTGGGACCAAGAATAAACCTTGCCATGTTCTCTTGGAATTCTTGCTGTGGGGGGAGCTTGGGGCTATGCTGTGAGGAAGCCTGGCTAGCCATGCAGTGAAGCTGCATGGACAGAGAGATGACCAACCAGCTCCAGCCATCCCAGTCATCCATCCTATGCACCACATGTGTGAGCACAAAGCTTTCAGATGACCCCAGCCCCAACCTTCATCTGATAGCCACCACCCAAGATAGGATGAGACTCTGAGCCAGAACCATCAGCTGAGGTCAAACTTCCCATCAGCTGGGTAGTGTGTCATGCAGCAATAGATAACTGGGGCTGTCCCTGAAAGATTTTGTGGTAACCAGAAAAGAAGATACAGAGGTGGCCGAGAGCCACAGTTTTGCTGCCAGGCTTCCTGAGGTTGACTCCATGGATTCGAATCCTGGTTGCATTACCTTGGATAATTACTTGCCTTCTCAAAACCTCAGCTTCTTACTTATAAAATGTACATGACAAAAATAATGGTATCTTTGAATGGTGGTTTACAAATAGATTTATGTAAAGTACCTAGCACACTGCTTGTCAAAATGTATACACTAAATAAATTTCATCTGTATTTCTAAAAATAGAACTGCTTTTTTGACCTGGCAATTCCACTGCTGGGACTATACCCTAAGAATCCTGAAACACCAATTCAAATGAACCTATGCACCCCAAAGTTCACAGCAGTGTTATTTCCAATAGCCAAGTGCTGGAAACAGCCTAAGTGCTTATCAGTAAATGAATGGATCAAAGAACGGTGGTAC
>PVKM010008254.1:0-15883 GCA_004027735.1 Carollia perspicillata
CACAAACAGATTGTGCCTCTTCTGGTGCTGATTCCTGGGTGAGTGTGTTTGTGTATGTTCTAGGACCCTGTAAGTCCCTCCAATGGACTCTCCTGTGAGACTGGGCATTTCTTCTGCTGCTGCAACCCCCACAGGTTTTTACAGCCCGAGCTTTTGAGGCTTTAGTTTTCCATGCTGGAACCTTGGATTGTGTGGTCTGTATCACTTCCCAGTTGTTCTGCCTTGTGTGTGCTCTCCGTCCCAGCTGCCTGTCTCTGCCCCTCCTACCAGTCTGGATGAATGTTTATTCTTTAATTCTTTGGTTGTTGGGCTTCCATACAGTTCAATTTTCTGGCAGTTCTGGTTGTTTTTTGTTTTTAAATTTGTTGTTGTCCCTCTTTTGGTTGTACACAGAAGTGAGTGCATCTACCTATGCCTCCATCTTGGCCAGAAGTCAAAATTTTCAAACATTTATACAGAGAGAGAATTGGATAATGAGCCCCTGTGTACCTACCACCTGACTTCAACAATTATCAACTCATGGCCATTTTTTTCATCCATATCCCCATTTACTTCCATCTTTTCTAGATTATACTGAAGCAAAGCCGTATCTCATCATTTCATCTAAAAATACCACTACACCTAAGAGAATGAATAAAAATTCCTTAAGATAATGATATATTCAGTCATTATGCAAATTTCCAAATGTTTCCTTAATGCCATACTTAGAAAAATTGTCTGTGTCAGGACCAAAATAAGGCTCACATATTGTGATGAGGTGATATATCTCTAAGTCTTTTTCTTTTTTTTTTAAATTAAATTTATCGGAGTGACATTGGTTTATAAAACTATAGAGGCTTCAAGTTTATAACTCAATAATACATCATCTGCACACTACATCGTGTGCCATCAACCCAAGCAAAGTCTCTTTGTGTCCCTATTCTACCCCCTTTGCCCACCTCCACCTACCCCCACCCTTTCCCTCTGTTTACCACCATACTGTTGTCTGTGCCTATGTGTTTTTATACCCATACATATGTGTGTATATATTGTTTTATATATAGTATATATACATTTTTTTGCTTAATCCCTTCATCTTTTTTCATCCAGTCTCCCTCCCCTCTGATAGCTGTCAGTCTGTTCCATGTGTTCATACCTCTGTTTCTAGTTTGTTTGTCAGTTTATTTTGTTCCTTAGATTCCACATATGAGATCATGTAGTATTTGTCTTTCTCCGACTGTCTTATTTTATGGAGCATAATAATCTCCAGGTCCATCCATGCTGTTGCAAAATGCAAGATTTCCTTCTTTTTTTTACAGCCAAGTAGTATTCCATTATATAAATGTACCACATTTTTATCCACTCATTTACTGATAGGCACTTGGGCTATTTCTAGATCTTGGTTATTGTAAATAACAGTGCAACAAACATAGGGGTGCTTATATTCTTTCAAATTAGTGTTTTGGGTTTCTTAGAATAAATTCCCAGAAGTGGAATGGCTGGGTCATAAGGCAATTCCATTTTTAATTTTTTGAGGTAACTCCATACTGCTTTCCACACTGGTAGCACCAGTCTGCATTCCCACAAACAGTGTACTAGGGTTCCCTTTTCTTCTCATCCTCACCAATACTTGTTGTTCATTGATTTATTGATGATGACCATTCTGATAGGTGTGAGGTGATATCTCATTGTGGTTTTAATTTGCTTTCTCTGAGGATTAGTGATGTTGAACATTTTTCTAAGCCTTTTTCAATTCATAAGCTTCTACTTTATTTCTTTTCTTAAAGTTGATTTTTTGAAGAAACTGGATTGTTATTCAGAAGAGCTTCTTACAGCCTGAATTTTCTAATCATACATTTAGCAAGCTTCTCTGGACTCTGAGTTTCCAATAATTTGGAAGTTGTATTTCAAGTTTTGATCAAGTTCAGGTTTTTTGTTTCTGTTTTTGGCTACCACAATGGTGGTGGTGTGTCTTCCATTGGGAGACACATAATGTCTTGATTGTCTCTCTTTTTGGGATATTAGGGACCATTGATACTCAATGCCTAGATCCACAAATCCATAAGGGGCTGCAAAAAGTATCATTTGATCTTTATTTGCTGGCATAGAGAAACTTCTCCTCATGTACTACTTGGTTACCCAGTGGGACAGTCCATATAGGAAAGGTGGGATAAGACTGGATTCATCTTTTTACTTACCAGATTTCAAAAGAACAAGTTATTTTCCTATCATCCTTCTGGGTGTTGCATTGTTTGCTTTTAGTATCATTATGAACTCATAGATTTAAACACATTTGTTATATTTTAATCCCTTGCAGTTAGTTTTCTTATTTTAAATTTCTTTTATTGATTTTAGGGAGAGTGAGAAGGAAGGGGAGTGAGAGAGAGAGAGAGCGCGCACTTTGTTGTTTGCTGTTCCACTCATTACTTAGGCATTCACTGGTTGATTCTCATACGTGCCCCGACAGGGATGAACCTGCGACCTTGGCATATGGGCTGATGCTCCAATTAACTATGCTAGCCATGAAGGGATGCAGTTAGTTTTCTTATTGGTGCCCAATTTGTTACCACTTTGACTAGTGGTAACAGTCCAGTTGGCTCCTGAGTCCTTTTGACATTCCCTTAGTGGTGTTTGGAAGTCCTTGCTAGATGCTATGACATGGTTCATCTTCTACTCTTCCTGCCTCAGAACTAGGATCAACTATTTCCTGTGGGTGAATAAATATAGGTCTGTTTTGGGGAGGCACATCCTCTCTTACACTGTATACACCACTTTGGCCTGTGCATTGCATGACCTGAAGAAGTCAACACTGCCCTGTTGCTATGGGCAGAGCAAGTGGCAAAGGTCTCAGCATAAATAACACTTCCTCAAAAAAGCCCTCCCTGCTCCATCAGACCATGTTAGCAACCCCTTGTTACCTTTTCTGTATTACTCATTTTTTATAAGTCAACATTCTTAGTTGCAAGGAACAGAAACTACCATGGTAACTTAAATGAAAAAGGGGTTGACAAATAGATAAAGATAGAGGGCTTATTCTTCTCTTATAAAAATATAAGATGATAGGCACTCAAGGCAGGCAGGCTGTAGTGACTCTGCTTCTCAAAGTTGTCCAAGGACCCAGGTTCCTTCTGTGCTGTTGCTCTACATCCTCCAGGACAGTGCTGTCCAATGGAACTGCTAGTGAAGATGGGTATGCTCTCTATGTTCAGTACAGTGGCCACTAGCCATGTGTGTCTACTGAGCACTTGAAATGTGGCTAGGGTGACTGAGGGACTGCATTTTTAATTTTACTTAATTTTAATTAATTTAAATAGGCATACACGGATAATAGTTCCATAAGTCTGGAGTGTTGTCCTCATCTGCCAGGTTGAAATAGACTCCACTAATCCACCTTGTGGATCTCAGGAAGAGGAGCAGAAAGGGAAGAGGGAACAGTTTCCTTCTGAGGACATGCATTACTTCCTCTCACATTGTGTTGGTTACAATTTAGAAGGCCATGCCTAGCTGCAAGGGAGTCTGGGAAATAAAGTCTCTAGTTGGAGAGCAGTGTGTCTAGCTGACACTCAGCATTTGCTGATGCTGAAAGGAAGAAGAGAAGAATAGATATTTGTGGAGAAATAAAGACAGGGGAACTGAGTTGTTCTAGAATGTTGTTAGGAGTGAGGAGGTGAGGAAGGCAGAGAATCAGGCTTTGAGGCCTCCAAGGCAGGTATAAAGCTCAGATTCTCACTGTGATGCTCATTCTGTATTTTGCTTGTCATGTGTACCCAGTATTGAGTGCTGAGAGGTTAATATAGCCACTCCATATCTTAAAGCAGGATCTTGAGTTCCACAACTAACTGAACATTCATTTAGTTATTTAATCCTTTAAAAAATCTAGGAGGAAAGAAGGAACTGTTACTATTCCCTCTCCAATCATGGCTTCCATCTTAACGTCACCTTCTCCTTTGTGTGTCTGTGTCTTCTTTTCTTGTCTGTCTCAAATTTTCCTCTGCTTCTCTCTTATAAGGACACTTGTCATTGGATTTAGGGTCTATTTGGATAATACAGGATAAGCTGCTCCTCTTAAGAACCTTTACTTATTACACCTTTTGCCATATAAACTAATACTCACAGGTTCTGAGATTAGGACACAGACACATCCTTTTGGAGTCACCATTCATCCCACTACAAATCAATTCACATAGCTGGTAAGTAGGCACAATTCCAGGGACATGGTGTTTAGTGCAGCAGCACTGCTGGCGATGGCCGAGCCGGAACTTGAATCCAGGACAGTCTGATTCCAAAGGCCTCTGTTTCTTGTTAGAAGTGAAGCTGTAAAGTTTTGAGAGTTAGGGGACTGCAGGACCAGAGAGCCATGGCTAGTCCGTATCAACACTGAAGGCTGGACTGAAGTTTACATCCCCTATGAGCTGCTCAGCTCCACGATCACGGGTTTTCTTCTCGGTCTCTCTTTCCCCCATTTCCTAGGTCCCCCCACACCCTGGTGGGATGTGCTATGCCTGTAAAAGAGAAGAATTCTTCACATCTGTAAAGTGTTTCATCCCTTATGAAACAATTTCATATAATATGAAATTTAAGAACTGGCACCACTTACCATTCTTGATTTAAAAAGCAGAGTTATTAAGTTCCTTTGTTATTTTTCAAGGAAAAATGGTCCCCAGATTAAGTTGATTTTTATATCTGACCCTTGCTTGATTCCTTTTTGGGGTCAATGGCCTTTGATAGGAAAAAATAACCACGCTCCTGCAGCCTAAGGAAATGGAAAGACAACAAGAGGCTTGAGCAGCCCATGGCAGGCAGGAAGCAGCCAGCCCAGGACAGAGGGCTGCAGAGAAGGAAGCTGCCCAAAGGCCTTGCCTGCCTCCGTGGGGAGGCTTTGTCTGGGCTCTTACGGGCTGGGTGCCAGGCAGGGCAGGCTCCCTCTAGACTGGCACCTGGCTGGTGACGGCTGCTCTTCCCCAAATCCCAGAACATGCACCCTCAAGAACTCTCATGATCATTGACTGCAAAGCCGCTCACATTTTCACATTCACAACCCACAGACACACTCATTCATACTCAATTGTGCCCATACATGCACATACACAGCTAAACTTATGAATAATTGGTAGGACTTATTAGGCACTTACTGTGTACTGGTACCATTTGATAAAGTGCTTTTTATTCATTAATTCATTTCAACCCTTACCACAAACCCGTGAGGTAGGTAATACAATCCCCATTTAACAGAAGTAGAAACTAAGGCACAGAAAAGCTAACTTGCCCAAGTTGGATTTGAACCCTGTCCATCTGGACCCAGAGTCTATTGCTTTACCCAGGCCCACATCTACTCTGGTGTGACACACACACACACACACACACACACACACACACACACACGCTCACGCGCGCGCGCACACCAACATGCATGAGCATTCACACGCACACACAGAAGCATGAGTACATGTGCAAACACACCTGTGCACACACATGTTCTGCCACTCACAATGCTGCCACACCTGTTTGTGTGCAAATGTACTCTGACACACACTCACTCACTGACCTTCCATGTGCACTCCAGTTGCCCCTCCTGCCTCCCTTTCCCTTCCAAGGGCAGGTTTTCTTCTGAAACCAATGACTGAGGCCAGGCCTGGCTAGGTTCCCAGGTCAGGATGGGGGCAGGGTGGCCCCTGACAGGGTGATGGAAAGCAGGGAAGTCACAAATAAGCAAACAGCCCGCCTGAGCACAGCCTTGCAAAGCATTTCCTGAATGTCCAGGGACATGTTTATTTTTTAACGACTGTCCAGAGCTGACCCCAGGTCTTTTCCTTTCCAAGTGGCCATCTTGAGGGAGCCGTGGCGTTGTGGGTCTGGCTCCCTCAGGGCTGATGTTTACAAATGTCTCTCTTCTCTAACTGGGACTGGGAGCCCTCGCAGGGTGGGTCCAGTTTACTGTTCAGCCTAACAGCCCTAACCCTGAGTGTCCTGATGCTGGCTTTCTGACCCCACACCCTCCAACCACTCCAGCCTCCCCGCCTTTGCCTGAGCTGTCCTCTGCCTGGAATGCCCAGTCCTGTTCTCTATGTAGGCCTTACTCTCTTTGGACCTCAGTCAATGACACCTCCTCCAGGAAGCTGTCTCAGATTCTTTCGAAGTGTAAGGAATCTCTTTCTTTTGGCACTTAAAATTTTTTTTAAATTTTTAGTTGTGGTAAAATACACATAACTTAAAATTTACCATCTTAACCATTTTAAGGTGTACAGTTCAGTAGCGTTAAATAAGTACCTTCCCATTGTTGTGCAACTACCACGACCATTCATCCACGGAACTCTCAGTTTGCAGAGCTGAAACTCTGTACCCATTGAACAGTAACTTCCTGTTTTCCCTCCCCCAGTTCCTGGCGACCACCCTTTTACTTTCTGTCCCTATGAATTTGACCACTTTAAATATCACATATAAGTGGAGTCATACAGTATTTTTGCGACTGGCTTATTTCACTTAACATAGTGTCTTCAATGTTCATCCATGTTTGAGCATGTGTCAGAATTTTTTTCCTTTTAAAGACTGAATAACATTCCATTGCATGTATATACATACCACACATTGCTTATTCATTCATCCGTCAGTGGACACTGGGTTGCTTCCACCTTTTGGCTATTGACTATTGGATAATGCTGCTATAAACATGGGTGTACCAATGCCACTTTTTTTTTTTTAACATAACACTGTTTGTCTATTCATTTGTTGATGGACATTTGGGTTGTTTCCAAATTTTAGCTATTGCAAATAAAGCTACTACAAACATTTGTTTATAAGTCTTCATATGGATCTATTCTTTCATTTCTCCTGGGCAAATATTTGGGAGTGGGCTGAATTATGTATTACATGTATGTTTACTTTTCCAAAGAGACTGTCAAACTGTTGTCCAAAGCAATTGTACCATTTTACATTCTTAGTGGCAGTGTACCTAATCTCTTTATGTTCTCACCAATACTTGGTACAGTCTTTTTAATTTGAACTATTTATTCTAATAGGTGCATAATTATATCTCATTGTGGTTTAAATTTGTATTTCCCCATTGACTATTATTTGCCTTTGTATATCAATGTCATATGTATGACATTTTTGTGTAATTCAAGGTCACAAAGATTTTGATAAATTTTACATTTTAGGTTTTACATGTAAAGTCTATGATCCATTTTGATCTAAATTTTTGCATATGGTAAGGATGGCTTAAACTTTCTCTATTACATATACATATCCAATTGTTTTGGCATCATTTGTTGAAAAGACTATCCTTTCTCCACTGAATTGTCTTTGCATCTTTGTTGAAAATTAATTGTCCATATATGAGTGTGTTTCTTTCTGTTGCATTGATCTGTTTGTCTATCTTAGTGCCAGTACCACACTGTCTTGTTAACTGTAGCTTTATACAGGTCTTGAAATCAGGTAGTACTAGACCTCCAACTTTGTTGTGTTTCAAAGTTGTATTTATTCTAAGTCTTTTGTATTTCTATGAGAATTTTAGAATCAACTTGTCAATTGCCATGAGAAAGGCCTGCTAGGATTTTGATTAGGATCGTGTCTATGCTGTGCACCAATTTGAGAAGTGACATCCTAGCCATCTCCTTACCTATGAACATGGTATGTCTTTCCATGTACTTAGGCTTTCTTTAGTTTCTCTCAGTAATTGTTCATAGTGTTCAGTGTACTAATCTTACACGTCTTTTGTCAGCTTTATCCTTAAATAGTTCATGTTTTTTATGGTATTGTAAAGGACTTTTTAACAAAAATTTAAGCTCTATTGAGACATAATTGACAAATACAATGATAAGATATCTCGAGTATGGATTGTGGTGATTTGATATACATATACATTGTGAAAGGATTCCCTCCATCTAGTTAATTAATTCATATCTCAACTCACATATACATCTGGGTTTTCTTTTTTTTTGGTGAGAATATTTAAGTTCTACTCTCTTACCAAATTTCAATGATACAATATAGTATTATCAACTACAGTCACAATGTTATTGTATATTAGATCCTCAGACCTTATTCTCCTTATAGTTGAAAGTTTCTACCCTTTTACCAACTTCTCCCTATTTCTGCTACTTCCAAGCCTCTGGAAACTGCTTTTCTACTCTGCATTTTATGAGTTTGACCTTTTTTTTAAATTCACATATAAGTGATACCATAAAGTATTTGTCTTTCTCTGTTGGGCTTATTCCACTTAGCAGAATTCCCTCATTTCTATCCATGTTGTTGCAGATGGCAGGATTTACTTCTTTCTCATGGCTAAATAATATTCCATTGTGTGTGTGTTCATATGTCTATATCACACTTTCTTAATTCCTTTATCTGTTGATGGACATCTAGGATGTTTCCATATCTTGGCTGTTGTGAATAATGCTGCAGTGAATATGGGAGTGTAGCTATCTCTTTTTTTATCCTGTTTTCATTTCCTTTGGATAAATACCCAGAAGTGGGATTGCTGGATAATATGTTAGTTCTATTATTAATTTTATGAGGAACCTCCATACTATTGTCCATAGTGGCTGCACCAATTTTCATTCCTACCAATGCACAAGTGTTTCCTTCTCTACACATCTTTGCCAACACTTATCTCTTGTCTTTTTGATGATAGTCATTCTAATTTCCATTAGAATGGAATTTAAATTTTCTTTTAAATTTCTAATTGTTCATTGCTAGTATATCAAAATACAATTGATTTTTGGAAATTGATCTTGCATCCTATAATAATCTTGCTAAGCTCACTTACAATTTTAATAGGTTTTTATAGAGGCCAATGGGTTTTCTACATAGCTGATCATGTCAGGTGCCAATAAAGACAATATGGTTCTTCTTTTCCAATCTGGATAGCTTCTTAAAAATCTTTTCTTGCATTGCTTTCCATCTCTGGCTTCGGATGCAGCAGCTGTGGCAGTGTTGATGTCCAAGAAGAACTAGATTGCCATTTATGAACTCCCTTTTTAAGGAGAGAGTGATAGTGGCCAAGGAGGATAGACATGCGCCTAAACACCCCAAGTTGGCTGAGAAGAATGTGCCTAATCTCTATGTCATGAAGCCATGTAGTCTCTAAAATCATGAGGCTACATGAAGGAACAGTTTGCCTGGAGACATTTCTACTGGTAACTTACCAAAAGGGCATCTAGTATCTCTGTGATTACCTCCATCTGCTCCCTAAGATCATACCTGCCACTTTCCAACTCAGCTGCCCTGAGACTGGCAGGCCAACGTCCAAAGGTCTGGAAAGTGAGTGGCCTGCAAGACTCACACCGAAGGATGGCTGTGCTCCCTGGTGCTGACAAGAAAGCCAAGGCCAGGGCTGGGCCAGCAACCGAATTCCAATTTAAAGGTGGGTTTGGTACTGCACATTGTCAGACACCTCAGTAAAGTTTGGAGGGATTATTTTGGGTTGAATGAATTTGGGGTCAGAAAATTTTAAAAAAAAACCACAAACCTTTTCTTGCCTTATTGAATTGTCTAGAAACTCTAGTGCAACGTTGAAAAGGAGTGTCAAGAGCAGACATCATTGTGTTCCTGATCTTAAGGAAAAAGCATTCAGTCTCTCACTATTAAATATGATGTTAGCTGTGAACTTTACATAGTGGCTTTTATCAGGTCCAATTTCTACTTCCAATTTCTTGTGAATTTACATCTTGATTTTGTCAAATTTCTTTTCTGCGCCTATTGAGATAATCAACCAGATTTTATGCCCTTTGTTCATTAATTGATTTTTGGATGTTAAGTCAACATTGGATCCTTGGGAAAAACCCTACCTGGTCATAATGTATACGTCTTTTAATATATTGTTGGATTCAATTCTAAAATTAAAAAACAATTTTGTTAAAGTTCATGATGGATATTGGTCAATAGTTTTCTTTCTTTCTTTCTTCCTTTCTTTCTTCCTTCCTTCCTCCCTTCCCTCCTTCCTTCCTTCCTATCTTCCTTCCTTCCTTCCTTCCTTCCTTTCTTCTTTCTTTCTTTCTTTCTTTCTTTCTTTCTTTCTTTCTTTCTTTCTTTCTTTCTTCCTTCCTTCCTTCCTTCCTTCCTTCCTTCCTTCCTTCCTTCCTTCCTTCCTTTCTTTCTTTCGTTATAATGTCTTGTCTAATTTTGTAAGAGTGATGCTAGCCTAGCCTCATAGATTGAGTTCAGAAGTAGTCTCTGCTCTTCAGTTTCAAGGAAGAGTATGTAGAATTGATGTTATTTCTCACTTAGATGTTTGCTAAAATTCACCAGTGAAGTCAATTGGGCCTAGGAAGGTTTATAACAACAAAGTCAATTTCTATAATAGGAATATTCAGGATATGTATCTCTTCTTGAGTAAGCTTTAGCAGTTTGATGAAAAATTTTGGCCATTATTTCTTCTTTCTTTTGGAAATTCTAGTCATATATTTGTGTGTGTGTGCACCTGTCCCTAGACAACATATTATATATATATGTATATGTTATATATATTATATATTATATATTAGGCTGCTTGAGTTGTTCTATAGTTCACTAATGGTATATTCAATTCTGCTTCTCTAGAAGTTGATATGGATTTTTTAATGTCTTTTATGTCTCTATCGCATTTGCCTTTTCCTCTAGCTTTTAAAAATATCAATGCAGTTGTAATAACTGGTTTAATGTTCTTGTCTGCTAATTCTAATATCTGTGTGAGTTCTAGGTTCTATTTATTGATCTTTCTCCTCCTTATGGGTTGCATTTTCTTACTTCTTTGCATTGGTGGTAATTTAAAAAAAATGTTTTATTTATTTATCTTTAGAGGGGAAGGGAAGGAGAGAGGGAGAGAAATATCAATGTCTGGTTGCTTCTTGTGCGTCCCCTGCTGGAAATTGACCTGCAACCCAGGCATGTGCCCTGACTGGGAATCGAATTGTGATCGTTTGGTTCACAGGGCCGCACTCAATCCACTGAGCTACACCAGCCAGGGCATTGGTGGTAATTTTTAATGGACGCCAGACATTTTGAATTTTACGTAGTTGGGTATGCTGTATTCTTACAAATATTTTTGTATTTTGTTCTGGATACCATCAAGTTACTTGAAACAGTTTGATCTTTTTGGGTCTTTCTTATTAGGCAGCCCTAGGGTGGTGTTAGCCTAAGGCTGACTTTGCCCCACTATTGAAGTGGGACCCTTCTAAGTATTCTACCAGCCAAGTGAAAACTGGAGGTTTCCAGCTTGGTTGGCGGAAGAGCAAATATTCTTGGCCCTCTAATCTTTTCTGGTCATTCTTTTCCTGGCCTTGGGTAGCATCTGCATACACAATGCACTGGTCTATACTTTGCTAGGTATTTGAGGGGACTGCTCATCTCTGCAGTTGTCTCTCTGTGCAACACTCCTCTCTAGGATTCTACCCTGCAAATGCCAAGTAGAATGGTTTCCTCAGAAACCTTCTTGGCTCCTTATCCTTAACTCATTTCCTTAACTAATGTCTGCGTGGGATCCCTTCTCCCTTTGCTACATCCTGGAAACTCCAGGGCAGCAAGTGGAGAAAAGTGTATGGCTCACCTCGTTGATTTCCTGTCTCTGTTGCTTTAGGTTCAGTGTCTCAGAAGGTGTCTGGTATACTTTGTACTATGTTTTAGTTGCTTTGGGTGGGCGGGTAAATCCAGTCCCTGTTATTATATCTTTCCTGGAAGTGGAAGGCACTCAGTGCTATTTTATTTTCAGCAAAAGTGCCATTAAACTGTGAGGCCAGCAGTTCTAGAGGAGACTGAGGTGCCTTATGGGGTTTGCTGGAAGAAGACGGGTCAGTTCATATGAAAAGGTGTGCTTCTCTGTGCCTGTAGCTGAGTATTTGTTATCCCTGGGTGCACATCTGTCTGCAGGTCTGTCTGCACATGTGTCTGCATGTCTGATTGCAGTCTACTGGAGTCTGGGAAGCTGTCTGTTGCTGCACCAGGAACAGGGTCCATTCTTCTTTCTGCTCAGGGGGAGGTCCAGGCTGCTCATATAGTCATCCTGCCAAATTTCTAGATGTCCCATGCTAGAGTCCACTAGGCCTGAGCTGGCCTGTCTATGGACAGGCTGCAGATGAGCCAAGCAGACATTTGCCTCTTGTAGTTCTGGTTTGGACAACAAGGTGGGAGCAGACAGACTTGTCTATTTTGAGTCGGCTAGGGCTGACCCTGGGGTCTGCCACTCCTTTTCCTTCACCAGCAATCCCATAGGCCCCAGGCTGACCCTTCAGTGGTTCCTGGTTTGAGTGCGGGTCTCCTTGGTCATAGGAGGGATCTGGTTGTTGCTATCTGCCCAGCCCAGGTCTTGGAAACTATAAACTAGTTCTGCACAATGGATTTTCCACGGGCCTCCAGGAGAGCCAATGCCAAAATAATACTTTCAGAAGATCCAGACTTTACCAGAACTTTCTCCTTTCCCTTTCTTGTTCCTTTCATCTGTTCCAGGGAGTGGACAAGGGCTGATATTGTCCAGGCCACTTCCATAGCATCCAGCTCATTCTGAGCTCTTTTTC
Source organism: Carollia perspicillata (assembly GCA_004027735.1). NCBI lineage: Eukaryota > Metazoa > Chordata > Mammalia > Chiroptera > Phyllostomidae > Carollia > Carollia perspicillata. Next base: position 12,465 of record PVKM010008254.1, read on the forward strand.
CTAAGGGTGGACAATAGCACATAAAGCTATCTATATAATAGGTACCAAATTTACCATGACAGTTAGAGTAGAAGGAAGGTGTATTTCTTTAATCAAATTAAATTTGATTTAAGGTCCCACTTGTCAAGATGGATAATCAGCCCAAGAATTCTAGAATTTATGCAGTCCAAAAAAAGCCAGGGAGGGAATTTAATCCAATTAAGTATATTGAGTGTATATATTCCTAATGGCCCATCAGTTCAGCTACCTGGAAATCTGTATTCCAGGGAAGTTTCCTCACATGTCCATAAGGGGACATGTCCATGTTCACTGTGGCTTTGTACGTGATGGTGTGGAGTCGGAGGCAATCTGCCTGATTCCTACCTGAGGTAGGATGAGAACCAGGTGCAGGAAAGACCTCATGACACAGTGTCTCTTAATCCATGATGGCTTTTGTTTGAACTCTTCCTGTGATGGGAAGCTGAGAGGGACGTGTTATGTTGCTGGGAAGCTCGGATTGTGCCAGAATTACATTTCCCTGCAGTGAACTCGGTATCTTGGGGGTGGGGTGTGAATTTGGGAGGAACCGTGCATTCATTCACTCATTTATAAAACACTTATTAGGCAACTGCCTCGGCTAGGTTTTAGAGGTGCGGGAGTCTCTGCTTAGAATCTAATAGGGGAAACAGAGATAGAGAAACAAATGAACAGGTTATCAAATTGATGACTGGCAATAAAGAAAAAGAACAGTTTTTGTATGGTCTAATTAAGGTTTAGGGCAGAGAGATAAAGGAAGACCCCTCTGAAAAAGGAACATTGAAATGAGACCTAAGAGCTGAGTAGAACTAGGTAGAGGAAGGAGCAGGGCAGAATGTTTCAAATGAGATAAGGCAGGCACAAAGTTCATGAGGTGGACAATAGCTTGGCCCCTTTAAGGAATTGCTCTGGCTGGCTGCAGCGAGGTGCATGAGTTGGAGTGAGCAGAGGAGAGGAGCCGGGAGGCAGAGGCAGGGCTGGGGACTTGCAGAGCCAACTGCCTGATAAGGGGACCATGTAATTTATCATCCAGACTAGGACACATTTGAGACGGAAAAGGGTGCTACTAGTAATAATGTTGGAATAACAGGTCACCCTACTTCAAGTTTTAATCTCAAGGATATGAGAAACCACTGGGGTCTCTAGGACAGGGAGATGTGATCTGATTTGCCCCTGGAGGGCCTGAGGTAGGACCACAGCACTCAGAAACCTCCCAGCATGCTTCCTGTCCTCATGGAGGAGCCTCTCGAGAAAGCCTTGGGAAGTGTTAGAAATCCGGACCGAGAGAAGCAGCCAGGAGCCCAGAGATGGCCAGTGGGGTCCTGTGAGTACCCACGGGCAGTGAGCTGGTGGGTACTGTGGCTCTGTAGCAGCCATCCCAGTGCCACCTGCCTCCCACTTGCACCTGACAGCTGCCCTTCCCAGCAAGTGAATCTGCCCTCAGTTGAATAGAAAGGAGACAGCAATGAGAACTGTTCCATGAATGCCACAGACTGATGTGTGGGGACTGATGTGCCCCATTCTGCCGCAGTTGCAAGTTGGGTGGGAAGGGAACAACCCTCTTATAATAGCTTAGATCAATCTGACTGTCAAAGATTTTACAAAGCACAAGTGTGAGATGTAGGAATAAGGTGACAAGGCTCCTATTTTGCTTCCCCCTGGTCTTCAGCACTCTGGTCTCCACCTTCCTGTGGGAGGTACACTCTTCTTTTACTCACTCTGTACATTGCCTGCACCAAGCGGGGGCCACAGCTGGCTCTGGAGCTCCCAACACAAGTGATCCTGGTGTTACCCCTCCCCATGCACACACAGATCCACAGACCCAGGTTCAAAGGGCAGAACACAAACTCCTGCCATAAGGGAGCTTCCAGTGGACAAAACCCAGAGAAGATGGTAGCTTAGGAAGGAACCAAATTTCCAAAACTCTCCAAAGCTGTCTGTGCACATACCCAACAAATTAGTCTTTTTCCAGGGGGACCTAGGTCTCTTCCATGAGAGTAAGAGGCAGCCAAGGGTGTGGACTGGGTGTGGCAGGCACTGTTCATTATACTTCTAAGGGGCATCCCTTCTCCTTCCCTGTTAATAATGTGACTTGTGCAATCAGCACCCGGAGAACCCTGATCTTCAGGAAGCAGAGACCCTGGGCCATCTTCCAGGCCCAGGAGTTAAATCATGATTGGTCTAAATGGCTCATGGCAACCTATTCCCTTGGTCAGTGATTGGACTAGATGGGGGAGAAGGTCGGGATATGAGATCCAGTTCAGGCTAATGAGATGCAAAGGGAAGTCTGCTGGGGAGGGCTCTTCTTCCTAAATTATAAAAGATAGGCTTGGCTGGAGAATTCTGTTTCTGTCTTGTCTCTAATCCCTTTCCCCTCTCCTCACTGACAACATGATGCTTGGTGGTATGGCAGCCACTTTGTAACCAGAGTGCAAGAAACTAGCATGCAAAGATGATGGTGTGGGAAGATAGAAAGAGCGTGGATAATCGAAGCCATCCTTGCATTCCAGTACTCCTGGGTGGCCTGCCTCTGGCCTTTGTTATGTGAGACAAATCACCTGCAGTTTTCTAAGCTGCCATAGCCAGGCACTGTATGAGGTGCAGCCAAAGTCTGGCCTCGACTATCACCCCCATAATGCAGCTGAGGTTTCCAGATTGGGGAATGCCTGCCCCCATCCTTAAAGGAGGAATTAAATGGCACAAAGAAGCAGGAGGCTCCCAAGATCACGAATAGCCATTTTGCCTCTTACCACCTTGCTGGGTCTTGGTTTCCACATCTGTGCAATGAGGGCATTACATAGCACTTGGCTCACAGAGTTGTTGGGAAGCCAGTGAGAGAGTAAATGGCATACTGAGAGATAGAGAAGCCCAGGAAACCACTGGGGGTAGAGCAGCTGTCCAGTAAGAGTCAGCCCCTTCCCTCGCATGGATCGCTCCTCCGCCCCTGGCTGTCAGGTCATACATGCTCATTGTGCACGTCATCCTTATTGCCAGGAGAAGACTTTGCATTATGGAACCTTGAGTTTTAAATGAAGTGTCAAGTATAATTTGGCAACACTAAGAATTAATTATGTGATTGCCCTTAGACAAGTCAGGGAGCTCAGTTTTGATTGCGAAATTGGTGTTTGCCCACAGGGGAGGGGACCTCTGTCCCTCACCCAGGACAGTGTTGAGGGGACAGGGATGGTGCTCTGCATGGTCAGCACATTTCTCACCCCAGACCCTCAGAAGTGGGGCTCCTTGAGGAGTGACCAAGGGATAGGGCTGGGAGGCAGAGAAGAAAGTATTTCTAGGAGTGTCCCTTCTGTCACGGCTGCTCCTTGCTGGCTACCTCTGTCCTCCACGGCTTGTGCACTCCATCTGTCAGCTGCTGACACACATGTGGCTGCTGTCAGTCCTTTCCC
>PVKM010008254.1:15983-39498 GCA_004027735.1 Carollia perspicillata
GTCGGCTGGGATCTGTCACTCAGCACACAGCCTGCTGACGACTCAGGGCAGCCCCAGCTGTAAGCAGCCCATGATTTATGGACACTGAGTGAACTCCTGCGGCAGAAACCAGCCTTGAGATCAGAGCGGCAATAGGGCCCTTTTTTTGGCAGGAGACAGGGCCTGCATTTTTCTCATTCATGCCAAACTGCTTTGCACGGCAATTAGCTCTGTCCTCATTTAGTCTCCAGTCCCAGAGGGTAATGAAAGTCATATATCATCTTCAAGACTGCTAATTATTGAGCTCGCTTACAGGTAGGCTTTGTAACTGTGAGAAGGGCCTGTCGGCCCAATATTTATTACTCTTCCAATAAGTAAGCAAAGGGAGGGGTTGGAGAGGGGGAAGAAGGGAGGGAAGGAAAGAAGGGGCGGGGGAAACAACTTTCTGGAGAGACTGCCCAACCCAAGCCCCAGGATCTCTGACATCCCTCCTGCAAATGTGCTCATCAGAGGGGAAACATCTTTATTCCATGGAGCCATTTTTCATGCCCTAAGAAACCAGGCTTGGAGAGTGGAGAGTGGTGAGGAGAGGCCTGTGGAGGGGCTCGGCTGGGATCTGCTGTGGAGGGTGGGGAAGGGGCCTGAGGGGGACAATGGGGAGGAAAGCACAGGGAGACAGCACTGTAGAAAAGGAAGACCTAATCCCCCTGTCCTACCCAGGTCCAGAACCTCCCCACCCCCTTCCTTCTTGAGCCTGCTGGCTGGCTGGTGGAGGTGATGGTCAGGACAGAGGCTTGAGGTTAGCCGCGGCTGTCCCTTCAGTGTGTGGGGTGCATAAGGATAATGATGGAAAGGTTTGCCTCTGAGTCTTTTGCTTGATTTGGTTGTCCTGCCACTAAGCGGACCTGTGGTCTGGATTATAATCTACACCAGCAGACTTCCACAGGTGTGGTTAACTAAGGGGGAGGTAGGCTCTTATTCCATTTCAATGAACTTAAAAATATAATGACTGTGTAGAAAAACTAGGCATAAACATTAGCCAGGGTTACTCATGGTTATTTTAAAACAGAGGATGTATTTAAAGCAAGAGCTAAAGAAATATAAATATTTAAGTACTATTAGATGCCATACTCAACTTGTGCCCAATACTTATGAGTGCCTACTCAATAAAGTGTTAAGCACGGTTCCACGTGTGGGGATACAGCAGAGGCCAAGATGGACAAGTTCTTGTCCTCATGGAGCTTCCAGCCCAGCAATCAATCACTACCTATTGGTCCTGGTTAGTTTTTTACCCTGACTTCCACAGTAATAACAGTTGACTACCCTGACTTGGATTATAAACACAGCTGACGTCTGTTTAGTGTTTATCATGTGCCAGGTATTACACCGAAAGCTTTGTGTGCATGTTTCTCAGTGAATCCTCACAACCCCTATGAGGTTTGCCTAGGTGCCATCCCCATTTATAGGTAGGTTAAGTTACATGTCCAAGGTCACACAGCTCATTAGGCATGGACCCATGCCAGCTGGCTTCAGAGGCTGTTCTCTAAACCATGACACCATATTTTTCTCAATTCACTCTAAACCATTTAACTTCTAGTTAATGACATTGGTGAATTGGTCTGTTTTGGCATCAAAAGCCATCATGGACAGATTTATCTTTTCTACCATCCGCAACCCTCCCACTCTAAGCCTTCATAGATGGTGGACTCATTGATTTCCAACTCAGTTGGAGGAAGAATATTAGATTGATTTCCAAGTAGCATCAGCTTTTCCTGCCTTGACTACGGGAGGAATGGTGGTATGCTGGAATATTCCCAGCTCCAGCTATGGACATAACGTTGGCAGCTTAAAATTGACTATGGTAGAAATTTTGAAAAATGGTGAATGCTACAAGTCTGGTTTTTGTTGACTTGTTTATTTCCTGAAGAGCTTCTTATTAAACATTTATTAGCACAGCATTGGGGCAGGCCCAAGTGGGTGGGGTAGCTCCCAGTAACCTCATGGCAATTTCTTTTCATCCAAGGGAAGTGCAGAGAGCACAGGAGAGGGAGTCTAGAGACCTGAGTTCTAGACCTGGTTTTGTTGCTGAGGGATCCGGGCCTGAGCTTTTTGTCTCCCTTTGCATTCAAGTGGCCACTTAGGTGACATTATAGCCACAATTAGGTATAAAATTACTTTCATAAAGAGCCTGGAGCCACAAAATGAAGCTTAGTTGAATTTAATTAAGTTTTTGCTCACAAACATAAAGCAGTTCCACCACATGTATATGTAATGGGCTAGGGTTGTGGGTATATGTGCAAAACACATGCGGCTTCATGACTTGCACAGGGCATGGAGGACATTCCTCCTGCTTGCTCTTTCATTCTTCACCATTTTTGCAGCTAGACAGACAGGGCTGGAAAGCCACCTCTTCCTACCTCTGTGACCTTACATAAGTGGCTTAGCTTCTCTGTGCCTCAGTTTCCTCCTCCGTGAAATGGGCATAATCAATAGCGTCTATTCATAGGGTGCTGTGAGGATTAACAATAATACACACTGAATGCTGGGCACTGACGTGTTATGTAGGAAGTGTCCACTCCCCCCTTGGTGTTGTTGCCATTTCTTCCTTGCAATGTTTCTTCCCTCTGGGCGCAAAGTGCCCTGTACCCACCTCCCAGTTGCCAGGGTCCCTGTGCAGGACACAGGGCTGAGACAGAGGGGCTGCTCTCATCTCCTTCCCCGCTGGGGCCTCCCAACCCTCAGCAGGCGTGCAAACCTTTTTGTGTTCCTTAAGTTCCCGTCCCTGGGAGGGAGGTGTGATTCTGGAATGTCATATTCCCAGGTGTGAAGGCTCCAGCTGTAGGAATGTGACCCTGGACTCTGCAGTTGGGTCAGCTGGGAGGACAGCAAACAAACTGTGGGACTCTCCAGTCCACTCACCCTAAGCTAGTCTGCCCCTGCCCACATGGTCCAGAAAATCCCTTCTGCATGGCCAGCTTCTAGTTCTTGTGCTAGAGGGCCCGATCCTCTCCTAGTGCGTCTGGTGGTGACTGTCTGTGGGATGGATGCCACCTGCCCGCTGCCTCCCATGCTTCTGCTCTCTGGCCTTGGCCCTGGCCCTGGGAGGTTCTGGTTCTCTACCATCATGCCTCTCCCTGCTCCAGGCAACTTCCCTCACAGTCTCTGAACACGAGCAGGATATTCTTTTTTCCCGTTTTTCAGCTGTCCCCGTCCCCTGATCCTGAGGGATGGATCTACCAGCTTGGATGCATGCCCCGCCCCCTCATCCTCTCTCCTGACCATCTGTCTCTGACCTCTCCAGTCCACCTTGCAACACATCTTCCATTCCTCCCCATCTCGGGCTTGTTTTCATTTACTTTTTCAGTCTCCTACCATCCCATGCCCACTTACCAGGGTCTGGCCTTGTGACCACTTTCTGGACCTTTGACTTAAGGCTTCCTGAGAGTAGGTTGAGCACACTGAGCCTTGAGCAGGGCAGCAATGAGTGGAACCAGGGCCTCTAATGAAGTTAGGACTGAAGGCTCCCTCCCTGGGCTCTGCAGCTTTCTGTGGTGATGGCATCCTCCCTGCCCAGCTTCTCCTCACAGAAGGGACATGGTTGCCAAAGCTGTGGCCCCACATCCAAGCCCATGGAGGATGAAGGATATCTGTCCTGGGTCTAGTTTAAAAGTCCCGAGAAGGACTTGATTGTCAAAGGTTGGGACACATACTCAACACTGGATGTATTTCTGTGCTGAACAGATGGGGTCCTGGGAGGGGCCACCCAGAGGCCACCTGCCTGCTCTTGTGCGTGGTTAGACAAGGTGTCCAGAAGAAAGGAGATGCTTTGCTGAGCAAGGAAGCATGATTCCACTGCAGGTAGAGAAGGTCACCTGGCATTCCAGCACTTGCAACATGTGCAAGAAAATCATAGGGTGCACCAGGTTCAGACACAGATGATGCTACCCTCCCGGAGATTTGTCTCAAGAGAGCTACAGTCATGTTTTGGAGCTAGAGAATAATCTTTTTATTTTGCATTTTTCCAGCAAACCAGGATTGCAACAATTTGCCCAAGGTTCCATTGGGTGGCTCCAGCTGAGGTTGGAGAAGAGGAGAGAATAGAGGAAGTGTGTCTATGTCTGGGCCTCAGACTTGCAAGATGCTCTTGGGAGCTGGGCTACAGGAGAGACCTGTGCCATTGGGCTCCACATTCAGGGCCTTTCCCACGCCATTCTCTATCACTGGAGAAAACCTCTTGAACTATCGATTCCCAAGCAGTGGTGCCAGTGAATCTGTCTCCTTCCCAAAGGCCCCAGCAGAAAGAGGGGTGTGAGCTAGGACCTGAATCTTGCCTTCTGTGTTGTGGGCTCTCCTTGTCTCAATAGTCATAGACATTGTGGGCACTCAGACATGCCACCCCCTGCACCCTCTTGGCCTGCAGAGCCCCATCTTGCTCCACAAACCCTGGCAGGTGAGCCTTGGGACAATCTGGGATAAAGGAGTGACTCAAGGCCTATGATAATGAACACTTGCCTAGAAAAATTGGGTCAGAATAAAGAGGGGGAAATTCATTTAAATTTTGAACTCATGGGTAGAGGTCTAAGTAAGGTTTTCCCCCTAAATTTTGCTGTTCTAGGGCTCTGGAAAGAGGGCACAGGCACAGGGTCCTATGAGGTCTTCTCTGTGGGCACAACTTCCACACTCTTAATACTTGCTATCTGGTGGGACAGAGTAGATTTCTGAGGCCAGGAGGGGGAGCAAGGACTGTTTATATGAGCAGCAAAGCCTGGGTTTCAAACTGGGATAAAATCTGGCTGGAGAGAGGGCCATGCTGGGCAGTGGACTGCTGCACAAAGAGAGGAACAACTGAGTCACCAATGGGTCCCAGCCCTAGACTTGTCTCTCATGCCTGCAGGCCTCTTGCCCCTACTGTTCAGGTTTCATAACAAACCATTCCAAACCAGTTCACGATGTCACAGATTCTGCAGATTGGGAATTTGGATAGGGCACGGTGAGGATGCTGTGTCTCTGATCTCAGTGGGGCTGACTCAAAGGCTGGGGGGTCATCTGGAAAAGTCTTCATTCGCATGCTTGGTGGTTGACGCTGGCTGTCAGCTGGAACTTGGTTGGGTTGTGGGTCAGAAACCATGGCCTCTCCATGGGAACTCTCTGCGTGGGCAACTCTGGGCTTCCTCACAAAACACATTTGGCTTCTAGGGACAAGCATCTCTAGAGAGCCAGCCTAGCCTAGAAGTCATGGAGTGTCACTTCTGCCACGTTCTTTTCATGGAAGCAGTCACATGCTGGCTCAGATTGAATGGGAAAGGAATTAGCTGCTGCTTCTTTGAGAGGAGAGGCAAGGTTATATTGTAAGGAGAGCATGTGGGATGGGAGATGTTGTGGCCATCATTGAAAATGTAGTTGGCACTTGAACGATGTGGGGGTTAGGGGTGCTACTCCCTTGCGCATTCAAAAGTCCGTGTATAATTTTTACTCCCCCAAAACTTTACTAATATCCTGCTGTTGACTGGAACCTTTACCAATAGCATAAACATTCAGTTAACACATGTTTTTTGTATTACATGTAGTATATACTGTATTTTACAATAAAGTCAGCCAGCAAAAAGAAAATTTCATTAAGAAAATCATAAGAAAAAATACATTGACAGTGCTTTATGTATTTATTAAAAAAAGTCTGCATATAATTGCAAACCCATGTTATTCAAGGCTCAACTGTACCCTTGAATCAGTTACATCTTTGAAAAATCCATCTGCCACACCCAGAAATTTAGGAAGATTTATCTGGTGGCAGAGAGCCTCACACCCAACTTACAGAAGGAACAACCAAAGCTACAGAAGTCATTGAATTAAAAAGGGGTCCTCTCCTGGCTGGTGTGGCTCAGTGGCTGAGTGCCCGCCTGCGAATGAAAAGGTTGCCAGTTCAATTCCCAGTCTAGGGCACATGCCTGGGTTGTGGGCCAGGTCCCCAGTAGGGGGCGTGTGAGATGCAACCACACATTGATGTTTCTCTCCCTCTCTTTCTCCCTTCCTTCCCCTATTGAAAAAATAATAAATAAATAAAATCTTTAAAAAAGGGGGCCGTAAAACCCAACATCCATTCAGTTAGGGATTCTTTCTATAGTACCCCATGGAGCTAATGATCTAGCCTCTATTTGAATACCTGCAGTGATACAGAGATCATCACCTTGTAAAGGGGCCCATTCCAATTGTTGCGCAGTTGGAATTTTCAGAAAGTTCTAAGATTGTGATAGAATCTACTTCCCTGTAAGTTCTGCTCACTGGCTCTGGTCCTCTCCCCTGGTGAGTGAGGCCTGGACAGGATAGCTCCTGAGTGCTAGTGTCTGGCTTGTGCCTGGAGCTTTCACAGCTGTTTCACTGAGAACAAGCAGGAGCCAGCCTGCTCAGTGTTGATGGAGATGCCACTTCTCCATCCTGAGCTTTTTCCCTTGTTCCTTCCTCAGTGACCAGTGTCCCCTACTGTTCATCACCTTTGCCTATGTTACAACTTCTCAGAATTCTTAAAGCAGTACTTGGACTTGATAATCTAGCCTAACACTGTGACATGGTTCTTTTTTTTGAAAGCAGCCACATCACACATGGTTGGTTCGTGTGAAGCTTGCAGTCAACTAAACACCCCCAGTCATTTTTCACTTTCATTGCAGCTGTGCCTGGTCTCTCCCATGACATTTTTGTCCAGGAACCTTCTCATCAGACAAGAATTAAAATGAGAATATCATTTTAATTGATATTAGACTCAGAGGTCCATTGTTGGCTGCAAAGGACTGTTAAGACTGTAGGGGTGTCTGAAGAGTGGGACCTGTGGCCTTGTCCCTGGTGGACCAGGGGTCAGCTTGAGTTCTGGCTTCCTGCTGGGCTGGCAGTGGGGACAGACCGAATGGGTTTACTCAGAGGCTGAGAGAACTGCCACCCAATATGTGCCTGTCTCCTTCTTGCTTGGGGGTGGGGACAAACCATAGGGATAAGAAAGAGCCATTCCTGGCATACTCAGAAATGCAAGTCATTTGGGCCTGGCCTGGGAACAGACTGACTGCCTGGCCTGAGGGTGAGGTCATAGGGAGTACTGTCAGGGAGGGAAGGATCAGAAAAGGCCCTCTGTAGCCCTCCATGTCGCGGGTCTCAGTGAATTCTTATTCATGTACATATATGTAAAAAAAGAGTAGAAACACTTATTAATCTTAGATGCATCCTCCTAAATTGATATGTACCCTGAACACAAGTATGAGGACTCTATGGGTTGCAAGTGACATAAACAAAACTAAAATTAGTTTAAGCAAGAAAAGGAATGTTTTGGCTTACCTTGTTGTTAGGGCCAAGGATAGAGTGGGTTTCAGGTGTGACTAGATTCAGGAACCCGAAGAAGTCATCAGACTTGTCATCTGCCACTCTGGTTGGCCTCATATGCTCTTACAGTAAGTAGTTTCTTCCAGGCGGTGACACTGGGGACTCTGGGGTCCCAGCCTTACAATCCTCAATCTAACAGGAATGGAGAGTGTCTTTCAGAATCAATACATAAAACCCCAGGGAAGGATTCTGGTTGGTCTGACATGGGTCACGTCCCTGTCCCTGGACTAATCATTATAGGCAGGAAGATAGGCTAGAATGATTAGCCAGGCCTTGGCCTAGTGGGCAGTTACCTTACAGGCATCCAAGGGCAGGGAGCTGTATAAGCAGGCCTCAGGGGACTGGAATGAACAAGTCAGGAATTGAAGCCATGCTGTCTTCTGGGTCTACCTGCTATTTCGTACATGCTTCTTTTTGCCCACCTCTTCATACTCTTGCTTCCCTTTGAGAATTGCTTCCCACCCCCCTTCAGCATATACATGGCTCAATATATCCTCTCCAGTCCCAAACATAACATGACTTTCAGGAGTCCAGTGACACTTGTGGCTGAGTTTAAGGAAGAGAGAATCTGATTGGTTGCAGGCATAGGTATTCGCTATTGGACCAGTCAATCAGCTGTGGCAAGGGGCAGGTTTCTGTAGCATAAACATGGCCTTGGAGCAGGCCTTGAGCAGGCCTGGTAGGAGCAGTTCCTTAGAGAAGGGGGCTGTGGGTGGGGCAGGCAACATCTGGGCCAGGGGTCACAGGATTTTGGAGGAGGGCAAGGTCATTGTGGGCTAGGACAAGCAGAGCAAGCTTCCTGGCGGTGGTAGGAATGGAGCTGGCCTTCCCGGGCAGACAGAAAGGAAAGGACAAGATACTCTAGCAGGGGTGTCCAACTGCAAGCTGCATACAGCCCAGGATGGCTATGAAAGCAACCCAACAGAAAATTGTAAATTTCCTTAAAACACTGTGAGATTTTTTTGGTGATTACGTGTCGCAATGTATTTAATGTGTGGCCCAAGACAACTCTTCTTCTTCCAGTGTGGCCCTGAGATGCCAAAAGGCTGGATGGCCCTGCTCTAGAGCATGGAGCAGACACTGCCTCAGCAGATGCTCTCTTCTCACACCCGATCACCTCTCCTGAAGCAATATGCAAATACATTCAAAGTGTCATGTCCACAATGGGGACTTTTCTCAGAGCATGGGCCCTACACAGTAAGTTTCCACATGCCTCCCTTTCCCCTCCCTCAGGGTCCTGCCAGACTCCTCAAACCCTTGGTTCCCAGAGACCCTTCCCCCTCTGCTGCTCACCATCTCTGAACATGTATGTGGAGGTTGTGGGGAATTGTTCATGGCTTTTTGGAAGTCAAGAAATGTCTTCTCTCCCCAAAAGCTAAGAAGGAAAAACAAACAAACAAACAACCCAAACAAACCCTCCAAGAATAAAACAAGGAATATAAATAACCCTTTGTACCCAGAGAAGGTAAAACAAAAACAAAAACAAAAACAAAAAACAAAGAACAACAACAAAAAAAAACCCTGTAAAAACTCTGAGGTAGGGATTTCTACTCAGAAGAAATAGAGGTCCAGGAATTTCTGAACCTGCCCAAGTTCTCATGGTAGAGCTGGAACCCTGGCTTCTCACCCCCAGCCCTGGGCTGTTTTCATTACCCCATGGGCCAGTGGGGAGCGGGCCTGGAGGGATGATGTGTGTGTAGGGGGTGGCCGAACACCCCACCTTCACAAGGCAGGAGGAGAGGCTCATCCCAGTGTGGCCAAACCAAGTTCTCTCCCCGGGGACTCCTGGAGGATCCAGACAGTGGCTAAGAGGCTACAGCTTCTCCTTAGGGACTGGGGCATGTTCTACCCAGCATGCTTTATCTGGGAAGATTCCATTTCCTGTTGGAGGAAAGATTTTTGTGCTTCTCCGCTGTTTTTTCCCTTTCAGACAGATCAGAAATCAGATCCCAGCAGATAAGCCCAATTGAAAAGAAAGAGGCAGAGGCTGGCGTCAAGAGAAGGGTCCCTTGCCAAAGTCACATAGGAAGTCACCCAGGGAGACCCTCCCCCTGAAGGGAAGGAGAAGGGGGTTGAGGTGGGCCTCACTTTAACTTTTAATATTTCCAAATGAGGTTTTACATACGGTGATTACTTTTTTTTTTTTTTTTTTACATCTGGTTAAAAGCGACACAGTTTAAAGTACAAACTTAAAGACATCACACTTCTCACTTTAGGACGTGGTGGTGTCTTCATTGTTTCTGGAAGAGGCGACCTAACAAATGGAAGAGGCGACCTAACGAATGGAAGTGGCCTAAACCTCAGTTGACCTCTGAGAAACACAGAAAACATCACGGGAGGGCAGGAGACCCAGAGGAGGAGGAAGAGAGGGAGGGGAGGGAGGCAGAGGGAGGGGGTGCAGCGGGGAGAGGGTGAAGAGGAGGGGGCCCGGCCGAGTCGGGAGAGAAAGAGGGAGGAAACTCCGAGAGGAAGAGCAGGGCGCCCGGCGCTAGCGAGGGAGGGGAGGGGCGGCGGAGGCGCAGGGCAAGGTGACCGCGGGCACCGGTGAGGGCCAGTTGTCAAGGCTCTATCTGCGCGGTGATTGATGTGCGCCTGGGTTTTTCTGTCAGCCTGTCACGGCGCAGGAATGTTTAATGTTCTCATTATTGGTTACGCTGTTGTGTATATTTCTCTGTCAGCACCGCGGACCCAGCTGAACTGGCAGAGCACTTCAAAGGCCTGCGGGTCATTCATCATCCCCATGACGCTCCGGCAAATGCTCAGCTTCAGCTCCGCGCCAGGGATTTGTTATGACTTGCGAGCCGGCTGACAGACAGGGCTGTGGCGGCCGCGGGAGGGGATGCGGGAGCCAGGCACGCAGCCCTTTTTGTCACCGGGCGAGCGGCAGCGCCCAGCACCCTGGCTCCGCGGCTCCCGGGGCTGCCGCTGCGGACGAGCCGGGGCTGACCCGGGGCTCCTGGGCCAGGCAGTGGTGCGCCCCTGCGGGTGGGGGAGGCCTTGGGCGGCCCAACCCCCACTCTGCCGCAAGCCCCTGGACGCCCTCTGCTCCCAGTCCCACCCTCCTGCTCTGGGCTGGCGGTGGCGGCTCCCAAAGTTGTGCTGAAAACCGAGAGGCTGGGGAAAAAAGCGAAACTCGCAAACGTCCAGGGCGCGGGGAGGGGCGGCCCGGCCGGGTGGAGGGGAGAGCAGGAGAATATCGGAGCTTTGTTTCCTTTCCCAGGCCGTGACATGATTAATCGTTTTCTTCTGATCTAATTTTGGAACATGAAAAACAGCACATTTGTCTTGAAGAAAAATGATGTGCCGAACTGCGCAGATGGAAATTTCGAGCAATGAGAAAGATTAAAGTGAAACCCCACTCCTTAGACCTAATCATGAGTTGTAGATTATTCTGTCGGCCCAGCCAGATGGTAGCTCTGATTCCACAGCCCCTTCTTATATTAATGAATACTAGACTGTTATATTTGACTTAGGTAAGTGAAATGTCTATCAGAGCTAATGGACTGCCAGCCAGCATAACACATGTTGTACCGCTAAGGGTCCTTGCTGCATTTTTCATGTTTTATACTAATGTAGAACATTTTGTTTCCTACTGTTTTTCATCATTGTCACTGTTTGCTAAATATTTTCACATGGAAGAGGGGGAGGGAGACAAAGTCAGGAGGAAAAGAACCCCCCTCCAAACTTGTGTCCAAAGCTAATTTCCTCCCGTTGGGTTTGGCTATAACTCTGCAAGTAAAACAGTCACCCGGAGCAATGCGAACAGGAACTCAATAGTAACGTGATTAAGTTCCTAGTCAACAAGACTACACTCGACTGTATGTTAACAAACCTAATTATAGCCCTGTGGTGATAAATTGGGCCAGGGCCCTTGTTGCACATCTCTGAGGTCATGTCTAGAAGAACAGTTTGACCTTCTCATCTCAGGGGAGAGAATTGTCCTGGAGTGGGGTCCCAGGCTCAGCTTGGTGGAAGGGCTGTTTCTCTCTGACCCAGTTGTTCAGCCCCTGGGGAGGGCAGGCAGGTGCCAGGAAACATTTCAGAGCAGATGGTCAGAAGTATGAGCAACTGGGCACTAGGTTTCCTGGATGGGGCTGGGAGGGCCGTGGGTTTGGAGTCATTGGCCCCTTCCGAGTCGTGAGTGGTACCAGGATGCCTGAGAGGAGAGTGTTCTGTTTCCAGCTCACTGGTTCCACGCACGCCACAGAACCTGGGAGGTCATCTTTCCCGAGCCCAGTAGAGGGTGACCCAGACCCTCCCCTTTCTTCTAGGTGTCTGTCTGTGCACTGGCGAGACCCCAAATGAGCCTGCTGTTAAGGGGAAATCCTGCATTTCTTGTTTGTGAAGGACCCAAGCCCTGGTAGGGATGGTATCCTGGAGGAAATTAACTGTGGGGACGGAATCTGAATGCTGTTAGGGGACAGATCCGATGGAAGCGTTTGAGAGACACTTTCAATTGGTGGCATCTTGAGAAAAACACAATGGAAATACAAGCATAGGGAGGGGAGACCTACACATGAAAACACATGGAGAGTGAGAGAAGGAAGACAAGGATACACAGAAAGAGAGAGACAGAGGCAAGGAAATGTAGATACTAGCAGAGTAGAGGACGCATGAACTTAGAGAAGCTCTTCTTGCACCAGCAAAAACGAGGTCCTTGGAAAGCAAATTTGACCTCTGCTTGCAATTCTCTCTGGGCTGTGATTCCCAAAGGAGTCAGTTCAGTGTCTAAGCTGGGCATAGATGACACTTTTCTATCTACCCCCAGCTTACCTCTCTGGCCTCGTCTCTCACCTGTCCTCAACTGCGAACCCTGCACTTGGGCCACACCAGCCTTCTCAGGTCCATGGCAGTCTCTTTGAAAACAGTGTGCTTTTGCCTGTGTTCATCTCTCTTTATAGCACTCCCCTACATTCCTTCTCTGGTAAACTCCTATTTATCCTTTAAGAGCCGGCTCCCACGTGTCCTCCTCTGCCACACTTTCCTGACATTCCCCAGGAGGCATCATTTTATCCTCTGGGCCCTCACAATATTTGTCCATATTTCTGTGAAAATGTTGCCGAAAGTGTTTTGAAAAATTTCTGTTCTCAGTTCTCTCCCTCTACACCTCCCTTCTTCTACAACAATTCCTCTGTTCATTCATTTGCTCACTCATTCAAGAATATGAATTGAGAACCTACTATGGGCCTGGTATTGTTCCAGGCACTGGGATTCCATAATGTACAAAATTCCCTGCCCTTGTGGAGTTGACATGTTGGTAGCTACAGGTGTGAGTGTGTTAGTGATGCTTCCTTATAGTAAAAAACAAAATCTCACTTAGGCTAGCTCTAGTAATGGGGTTATTGTAAAATCACGACAATAAGGGGGCAAAATCACATGGGGGCCCGAGAACGACTATATAGCTGAGCCTCTCAGCTTCTGTAACTCATAACTGCCTCATTCATGGCCCCTCTCAGACCTTACTGCCATTTTTAAAACTTTTATTATAGTACAATGTACACAGAGAAAAGTGCATAAGAATACAGGTCAATAAATTTTCACAACCAGTAACCCATAATGGGATTAAGAAACAGGACATTCAGTACTTCAGTGGCTGCCCTCACTCCACTGTTTCCCTTCCTTGTTTTATTTTAAGTTAATTCCCCACCCCAGCTTCTCCCCCACCATTTACTATGACATTTTGATTTCTGGTTTCGGTGGGTTTGTTTTTTTGAACAGCTTTATTGAAGTGAGATTTACATACCATAACTCCCCCGTTGTGAGTGGACAAGCCAATGATTTTTAGCAAATTACAGAGTTGTGCAACTATGATCACAATTCAGTTTTAGAACATTTCCATCATCCCCCTGATTCTCTGGGGCCTGTTTTAGTTAATACTCAGCACCAGCCCCAGCCCCAGGAGACCAGGTTTTACATTTAGGTCTATGATCCATTTGAAAGAAAAAATGCAACAACTATTTTTGAGACATAACTCACATGCCATAAAGTCCATCCTTAAAAAAGTGAAATTCAGTGGTCTTTAATATACTACACTAAATTGTATAAATATCACCACTGTCTAATTCCGGAACATTTCATCACATAAGAAGCCCCTACCCATTAGCAGTCACTCCCCATTCTTTCCTCCCTTTGGTCCCTGGGAATTACCAAGCTGCTCTTTGTTTCTATGGATTTGCCTGTTCTAGACATTCCATATAAATGAAGTCAGGCAACATAAGGCCTTTTGGGTCTGGCTTTTTTCACTCAGCATATTTTTTCAAGATCCATCTATGTTGAAGTACATATGAGAACTTCATTCCTTTTTGTGGCCAAATAATATTCCATCGTATGGATTTACAACATTTTGTTTATCTGTTCCTCACCAGTGGACGTTTGGGCTGTTTCCATTTTTGGCAGTTGTGAATAATGCTGACATGAAGATTATGAGTACATATGTTTTCATTTCTCTTGGGTATATACCTAGGAGTTAGTATGGCTGCTAGGTCATATGCTAACTCTGTGTTTAATGTTTTGGTTGTGATCAGTTTGAAGTTAATTTTTGTGTGTGGTATGAGTTAAAAGTCTAAGTTCATTTTTTTTTTGCTTATGGATATAAGCCAAAAAATATCCTATTGTGCCAGCATAACTCCTTTAAAAAAAAATCGCAAATTAGCCCTGACCGGTGTGGCTCAGTTGGTTGGAGCGTTGTCCTGTAATGGAAAGGTTTCATGTTCAATTCCCACTCGGGGCACACACTGAGGTTGTGGGTTTGCTCCTCTGTCTAGGTGCATGTGATCCCTGGTCTGGGTGTGTTTGGGAGGCAACCAACTGATGTTCTCTCTCTCCCTTCCTCTCCCTCTAAAAAAGTAATGAAAGAAAACATTTTTGGATAAAATAAAAATCACAGATTAGCATTATATTTTGTCAAATGGTTTTCCTGCATCTACTCAGTGAGGTATTGAAATCTACAGATATTACTGTTTAAATTGTCTATTTCTTCTTGAAACTATGTAAGTTTTGTCCTTTATTCTTTTAATGTGGTGCTCTATTTTAATTAATTTCCCAATATTAAACCATCCTTACATTCCTGAGATAAATCCACTTAGTCATGGTGTATTGACACGGACACCAGCCTGCAGCGTCTGAGGCATTTTGGATGAGATAAGATACATTCACATGGACTACCGAGTTCTGTGGAGGAAAAAGGGATGGCATGGCTACTCTCTCAAGGGGAGAGTGTACGTGCCCTTGCCTTGACAAGCTTTTATTGGTTTCTATTTGCACAGGAATACAGGTAAAGCTCATTAATCATTGTCAGGCAGTAAGGATCAAACAATAGATAACATACAAAGAACTACAAGGGCCTATTCTGAGTCAGGGTCTGTTAGCTAAAGGCCTACAAAACTTTGGGAAACAAACTCATTTCCTGCTCGGACCCTTATCATTTAATAGAGAGCATTCTTAGGGGAGCAGGTTTCACAGGATTTTATGTATTCTTTCTTAGGCCTGATCCCGCTGGGGAGCCTGACCCTTCCAGCACAGGGCTGCACCACCCTTTGTCATTATTTCAGGCTTACATCAGGCAGGGGAAGTAAGGCAGCTGAGAGATTAGGAGACTTCTCATGGACAGAATGAGGACTCAGGCTATGTCAAAGCCAAGGGGTAAGGGGGTCCATCATCCCCTTTTGCTGTAGCAAGTCCTTCCCTGGGGCCTCCCCGTGATCTTAGGTCATTCCTCCCTAGAGGAATCTTACCCGTCATTGGCTAACTGATTAAGCACTGGGGGCCAGGCAGGATGAAGTAAAAGGAGCAGAAGCGGTGCTCCTGCCAGGGAGATAAGCTTCGTCTCCTTAGTGGCTTATGGTCCTAAGGTCACTCACTCAGCCTTAGCCATGGGGGGTTACAGCTTCTGAAACCATCCAGGGCAGTTCCCAGCAGTGTATAATCCTTTTTATATGTTGTTGAATTCAGTTTCCTAACATTTTGTTAAGGATTCTTAACAAAAAGAAGGTGTGTGGTGTAAGAAGGTGGTCTAGTTTCATTTTTCTTCACATATCTGTCCAATTTTCCTAACACCATGTATTGAATAAACTATCTTTATCTTATTATATATGCTTGCTTCCTCTGTCAAATATTAATTTACTATAAAGTGTAGGTTTATTTCTGGGCTCTTTATTCTATTCCATTGATCTATGTGTCAGTTTTTATGCTAGTACCATGTTTTTTTGATTACTACAGTATTTTTTGGCATTAAATGTTTTCATTACTTACAGTATTGTTTGACATTAGGTAGAGTGATTCTTCCAACTTTGATGTTGTTTCTCAGGATTGCTGTTGCTATGGGGAGGCTTTGTGGTTCCACATACATTTTTGAAATATTTGTTCTAGTTCTGTGATATACGTCATTGGAACCTTGATAAGAATTGTCTTGAATCTATAGATTGCTTTGCATATTATGGACATTTTAATGGTGTTAATTTTTCCTATCCATGAGCATGGTATGTGCTTCTACGTGTTTGTAGCTTCTTCAGTGTCTTACAATTTTCCATGTACAGGTCTTTTACATCCTTGGTTAGGTTTACTCCTAAGTATTTTATTCTTTTTGTAGCAATTGTAAATGGGATTGTTTTCTTAATTTCCTTCTCTGTTAGTTTGTTATTGGCATATAAAAATGTGACTGATTTCTGGATATTAAATTTGTATCCTGCTACTTTGCTGAATTCATTTATCAGGTCTAGTAGTTTCTTGGTGGAATCTTTGGTTTCTTTATGTATGGTGTCATGTCATCTGCAAAAAGTGACAGTTTTTACATCTTCCTTTCCAATTTGGAGCCTTTTATTTCTTCTTCTTGTTTGATTGCTGTAGCTAGGACTTCCAGTCCTATGTTGAATAGGGGAGATGAAAGCAGACATCCCTTCTTATTCTTGATCTTAAGGGAAATGCTTGTAGTTTCTGCCTGATGAGTACGATGCTGACAGTGGGGTTGTTGTATATGGCTTTTATTATGTTTAGGTATGTTCCCTCTGTTCCCACTTTGCTGAGAGTTTTATCATAAATGGGCGCTGGATTTTATCAAGTGCTTTTTCTGCATCTATTGATATGATCATGTGGTTTTCATCCTTCATTTTGTTTATGTGGTGAATCACAATTTTTGATTTGCAAATGTTGTACCAACCTTACATTCCTGAAATAAATCCCAGTTGACGATGGCATATGATCTTTTTTGATGCACTTCTGTATTCAGCTTGCTAATATTTTGTTGAGGATTTTAGCATCTATGTTCATCAGGGATATTGGCCTATAATTGTCTTTCTTTGTAGTGTCTTCATCTGGTTTTGAAATTAGGATAATGCTGTCCTCTGAAAATGAGTTTGGCAGCCTTCCCTCCTCTTGAATTTTATGAAATAGTTTGAGAAGGAGTGGTGTTGGTTCTCGGAATGTTTGGTAAAATTCACCTGTGAAGCTATCTGATCCAGCGCTTTTGTTTGTTGGGAGTTTTTTGATTACTGCTTCAATTTCACTAGGTGTAATCTGTCAATTCAGTTTCTTTGATTCTTTCAGATTTAGTTTGGGAAGATTGTATGTTTCTAGGAATTTATCCATTTTATTTGGTTTGTTCAGTTTGTTGGCATATAGTTGTTCAAAATATTTTCTTGTAATCCTTTGTATTTCTTTGGTGTCAGCTGCCATTTATTCTCTTTCATTTCTGATTTTATTTATTTGGGTTCTTTCTCTTTTTCTTGATAATCCTGGTTAAAGGTTTGTCAATATTGTTTATCTTTTCAGAGAACCAACTCTTTGGCCCTGGCTGGTGTGGCTCCATGGATTGAGTGCTGGACTGTGAACCAAAGGGTCGCCAGTTCAATTTCTGGTCAAGGCACATGCCTGGGTTTTAGGCCAGGTCCCTAGTGAGGGCCACTTGAGAGGCAACAACACATTGATGTTACTTTCCTTCTCTTTCTCCCTCCCTTCCCCTCTCTAAAAGTCAAATCTTAAAAAAAAAAAAAAAAAAAACAGCTCTTTGATTCATTAATCTTTTGTATGAATTTTTAGATTCTATTTCATTGATTTCTGCTCTGATCTTTATTATTTCCTTCTACTCACTTTAGGCTTCGTTTGTTATTCTTTTTTCAAGTTCCTTTAAGTGTAAAGTTACATAGTTTATTTAAGCTTTTTTTTTTTTTTTTTTGAGATAGGCCTATAATGCTATGAATTTCCCTCTTAGGATTGCTTTCCCAGTGTCCCACAGATTTTGGATTGTTGTGTTCTCATACTCATTTCAAGGTATCTTTTGATTTCTTCCTTGATCCCATTTTTGACCCATTCATCACATAATAACATGTTATTTAGCTTTCCTGGTTTGCATGTTTTGCAGTGTCCTTGTGCTGGTTTTTAGTTTCATAGCATGTGGTCAGAGAAGATGCTTGATATGATATCAATCTTCTTAAATTTATTGAGACTTGTTTTGTCGCAATACAAAACAAGTATTGTTTTGTGGTTTATCCTAGAAAATGTTCCATGTGCACTTGAAAAGTATTTACTGGTGTATTCTGATGCTTTGGGGTGAAATACTCTGAAGCTATCAATTAAATCCAATTGATCTTGCGTGTCATTTAAGGCCACTGTCTCCTTGTTGATTTTCTGCCTGGAAGATCTATCCATTGAAGTCAATGGGGTGTTAAAATTCCCTACTATAACTGTATTTCTGTCAATCTCTCCTTTTATGTCCATCAAGATTTGCTTTACTTATCTAAGTGCTTCTATGTTGGGTGCGTAAATGTTTACTAGGGTTCTATCTTCTTGTTAGATTGTTCCCTTTATCATTAGGTAGTACCCTTCTTTGTATCTTACTATAGACTCTGTTTTAAAGTCTAGTTTTTCAGATATAAGTACCACTACTCCAGCTGTTTTTCTTTTCCATTTGCATGAAATATCTTTTTCCATCCCTTTACTTTTAGTCTGTGTATCTTTTGATCTGAGATGGGTGTTTTGGAGGCAGCATGTATATGGGTATTTTTTTCTTATCCATTCAGTTAATGTATGTCTTTTGGTTGGAGCATTTAAGTCATTTACATTTAAGGTGATTATTGATAGATATGTATGTAATGCCATTGTATCGTTAAACTATTTTCTTCTGTTTTTTTTTTCTTTCTCCTTTTCTTCTTCTTCTTAAAGTAAGCCCTTTACATTTGTTGTAGGATTGGTTTGATGTTAACAAATCCTTTTAGCTTTTTCTTTTTTGGGAAGTTCCTTATTTCTTCTTCAATTTTAAATGATAGCCTTGCGTGGTAAAGAAGCCTTGTTTGGTAAAGAAGCCTTGTTTGGTAAAGAAGCCTTGGTTTTAGGTCCTTGCTTTCCATCATCGTGAACATTTCATGCCAATCCTTTCTGGCCTGAAATGTTTCTGTTGAATAATCAGATGATAATCTAATTGGTGCTCCCTTGTAGGTAACTACCTGTTTTTCTCCTGTGGCTTTTAG
The DNA here is from genome assembly GCA_004027735.1 of Carollia perspicillata. Classification (NCBI taxonomy): domain Eukaryota; kingdom Metazoa; phylum Chordata; class Mammalia; order Chiroptera; family Phyllostomidae; genus Carollia; species Carollia perspicillata. The sequence goes on from PVKM010008254.1 coordinate 34,784, forward strand.
AATTCTCTCCTTGTCTTTAAGCCTTGTCATTTTAATTATGATGTGTTTCAGTGTAGGCCTCTTTGGACCAACTTTTTTGGGACTCTGAGCTTCCTGGACTTGTGCATCTTTTTTCTTCACCAGATTGGGGAAGATTTAAGTCATTATTTCTTCAAATATGTTCTTGATCCCTTGCTAGCTCTCTTTTCCTTCTGGTATTCCTGTGATGTGGGTGTTGTTATAACTCATGTTGTCCAAAATGTTTCTTAAGCTCTCCTCACTTTTTAAAAATTCTTTTTTGTTTTTGCTGCTTTGCCTGGGTGCTTTTTTTTTTAAAAAAAAGAATTTTTTCAAAAAGACTATTCTTTTTGTCTTCCAAACCACTGATTTGATTCTCTGCTTCATCTAACCTACTGTTTATCCTTTCCAGTATATTATTTATTTCAGATACTGCATTCTTTATTTCTGACTGGTACTTTTTTATGTTTTCTATGTCTTTTTTTTTCACACTGTTGAGTATCCTTATAACCATTACTCTAAACTCTCTGTCTGGTAAATTGCTTGCCTCGATTCCTTCTAGTTCTTCTTCTGGAGAATTCTCTCATTCTTTCATTTGGCATCTGTTTCTTTGTCTTCCCATTTTGGCCACTTCTTAGTATTTTCCACCTCAGGTTTTTTTTTTTTATTATTATTGTTATTCAAGCACAGTTTTCTGTCATTTACTCCTGTCCCAGGCCACCCCCCCAGTGCTCCCCACCTCCCTCCCATTTCCACCCCCCTTAGTTTTTGTCCATGTGTCCTTTATACTTGTTCCTCTAATTCCCACCTCAGTTTTTAAACTAATCAGTTGTTAAGCTAATCAAGCTGTAATGAACAGCCTGGCTTAAGCTCCACGCAGTGGGATAGCGTAGTTCTTGTGGGCAGGGCTATTGCTTCCCTTCAGGCTGATGCCATTCAGAGAAGAGTGCTCTGTCTGAAAAAGATGGTTTCTGCAATATGGGGAATGGCTCAGCACAAGGATCCTGACAGCTCTTCCTGCAGTTCTCTCCCCACAGCCACCAACCCCAGACTTTCCTCAAGCTTCTCTAGTTCACTCTGTCTTCCCTCTGCTGGAGTCCAGGGTAAGTGGCTGCAAATGAAATTTTGTGCATTGGCCTTTTAAGAGCCTTTCTGTGTCTCCAGCCATCTTTCCCTGGCAGACAGAAGCTCTGCTGCTTTTCACAGCTGGATGTGGATCTGGGTTCTTTTCAGGCTCTGGTGCTGTAGGCTGGGGAGCCCAGCTTGGGGTTTAGACCCCACACTTCTCAAGGGGAACTCCCCAGGTGCTGAAATATCCCTACAGAACTTCAGCTGCCACCCGTGGGAGCCCATCCAGCCCTCTGTGCCTCCTCTGCACTCCCTACCAGTCTTGTTGTGGTGAAGAGGTTTCTTCTGTCTGTCCATGACTATAAGGCTTCTCTCCAGCTAGTGCTCAGTTGGTTATTTAGGATGATTTCTCTACAATTGAGTTGTAATTCCAGATTGGTGCTGGGAGGAGATTAGTGTAGCTCTCACTTACTCCTCTGCCATCTTGTATGTCCTCCTGTATTATATCTTGAATTTGTGAAGGATTGTTGTTATTTCTTCCTTAAATATTTAATATTTGCTTTACCAGTAAATCCATATGGGCCTATGCTATTCTTTGTGGGAAGACTTTTACTCTTTCAGTATTTTATTTTTCATCATAAGTCTAATCAGATTTTCAATTCTTTTTAAGTCAGTTTTGGTAATTTGTATACTTCTAGAAATTTGTCTATTTTATCTTAATTTTCTAAATTGATAGCATGAGATTGTTCATATATTCTCTTGGAATCTTTTTAATTTTTACAGTGTCAGTAATGATGTGCCTTCTTTATTCTTGATCTTGATAATTTGTATTTTTTCTCTCATTTTCTAGATAGTCTGACTAAGGGTTTGCTAATTTAGTTTACTCTTTTGAAGAACCAACTTTTGGCTCCATTAATTTTTTCTTCTTTCCATTTCATTGATTTCTTTTGTAAGAATATTATTTAATTTATAATGTTTTGGCATTTTTCTATATTCCTTTCTGTTATGGATCTCTAATTCAGTCTTATTGTGGTCAGGGAACATACTTCCTATGATTTTAGTCTTTTTAAAGCTACAGAGAACTGTTTTGTGGCCCAGAATATGGTTTATCCTGGAGAATGTTCCATGTGCTCAGGAAAAGAATGTTTACTCTGTAGTCTTTGGATGAAGTGTTATATAAATGTCAGTAAGTTAAGTTGGTTGATAGTTTTACTCATGTTTTATATGAATTCTTACTTTCTGTCTGATTTTTCTACCAATTATTGAGAATGGGGTACTGACATTTCCAATTATTATTTTTTAAAAAGAGTTTTAATTTATTTATCTTTAGAGGGGAAGGGAAGGAGAGAAGGAGAGAAATGTCAATGTACAGTTGTCTCTCATGTGTCTCCCACTGGGAACTGGCCTGCAACCCAGGCATGTGCCCTGACTGGGAATCGAACCACAATCCTCTGGTTCGCAGGCCTGTGCTCAATCCACTGAGCTACACCATCCAGGGCAACATTTCCAATTATTATGGTTGAAATATCTGTTGCTCCCTTTAGTTTCACCAGTTTTTGCTTTATGTACTTCGGGGCTCTCTTGTTAGGTGCACATACATTTATAATCGTTACTTCATGATATATTAACTTTTTCATTTTTGTAAAAAATTTTTCTCTTTATCTATAGTAATATTTTTATCTTAATGTTTATTTTATCTGATGTTAATATAGACATTTCAGCTCTCTTATGATAGTATTCACATGGATGTCTTGTCTTATCTTTTCACTTTCAACCCATTTATGTCGTTGAATCTACCCTATGTTTCTTGTTGATAGCATATGGCTGAGTTTGGCTTTTTTATTCAGTTGGACATTCCTTGCCTTTTGAATGGGGCTTTTAGTCTATTCCTTTTTTCCCGTTTTATTTATCCAACTTTCATTCAACAGACTATTTAATATATATCTGTAAATCTGCTAGGCAACGGGGATATCGCTTTACACGTATTTTGGGGATTTAATGAATTAATTAATATGAAACAAACCCAACAATGCCTGGCATGTCGTTAGTGCCATACACATCTCTGATATTATTGTTCTTGTTATCTGATAGCTGAGGTCCGAAGAGATGATTATCTCAGACACATCCAGTTAATATTTGAGTCAGATTTTTTACTTATAACACATTGTATTATGGTTTTCCTCTTTTCTTGTGAAATAAACATGTGTTAGTATAGTTACATCCATTTTGTAGATTGAAGAAACTTTTGCTCTGAAGAGTTAAGGACTAGCCATATCCTATTCCTTTTTATTTACTTTTTAAAATGATTTTATTTATTTGTCTTTAGTGAGAGGGGAAGGGAGCAAGAAAGAGAGGGAGAGAAGCATTGATGTGTGAGAGATATATCAGTTGATTTCTTCTCAGATGCCCCCAACCAGGCACCTGGTCCACAGCTCAGGCCTGTGCCCTGGCTGGGAATCAAACTGTCAACCTTTTGGTTCATAGGCCAGCACTCAGTCCAACTGAGACACACCAGCCAGTGCTCTATTCTCTGTTAATGTAATTACTGATATGGTTGTATTTACACCTGACACTTTTCTATTTGTTTTATTTCTTCTTGTCCCTCACTTCCTGTCTTATTTGTGTTAAATAATGATACTTTTAGTTAACATAAACATGTAAATTTCTCCCTTGTTTTCTTATTTCATTACTTCAAGTTATTTTCACTGTGGTTGCTCTAAGGATTATAATATACATTTTAACTTATTACTTAAAAATTTTTAAGAAGATTTTATTCATTTATTTTTAGAGAGAGGGGAAGGGAGGAAGAAAGAGAGGGAAAGAAACATTAACATATGGTTGTCTCTCGTGTGCTGCCTACTGGGGACCTGGCCCACAACCCAGGCATGTGCCCTGACTTGGAATCGAACTGGTGACCATTCGGTTCACAGGCTGGCACTCAACCCACTGAGCAACACCGGCCTCAGCTTAACTTATTACAATCTTAATTCTGGTAAAATATAGAAACTGTATTCCAATACATCTCTCTTCTCCTTTTCTGCTTCTCTTCTTTGTGCTATCATTGTCATATACATGTGCTATAAACTCAACAATAGTGTTGTAATTATGAGGGGGGATTCCCCCAAACAGGGATTTATTTATAAAATAATGTAACTTCATTTTTAAACTTCAGTCACTTCAAAGTACTCTCCATTTGATGCAGTACACCTACTGAGATATTTTTTCACTGTTCAAAACAGTTTTTGAACCCATCAATTTTGATGCCTTTTAGTGCTTCTGCCATTTTTTGATTCACCTCTTCCACATTGGCAAAATGTTTCCCTTTGAGGACTTTTTTCATCCAGGGAAACAAAAAAAGTCTCTCAAGTCAAGATCAGGTGAATAGAGGGAGTGGGGCACAGAGGTCATGCCATTTATGGTCAAAACTGCTGACCACTCAGTGTGGTGTGGACAAGTGCCATCATAAATCACCCAGCATGAAATGGGCAAATGCATTGAAAGGATCTTCAAAAAAATGCACTGAAGCTGGATGCACCGTCTCCCAACATCAGTTGGTACACTGTACAGGTGGGTTCCAAAAACACCCTCCTAGTGGGCAAAGCCTGTACTATAAGCAGCCTGCCCTCCAGAAAATAATTCTGTTTTTTTTT